>VXAY01004465.1:1092047-1115251 GCA_013399855.1 Oxyruncus cristatus
CGCGGCTCCGCCCGGGCCCGTGGGAGGCGGGCGGTGAGCGCGGTGGGGTCGGGCTCGTCCCGGCCCCGCCGGGCGGTCAAAGCGTGCCCGGGGTGCGTGGTAAAGCCTGCCGGTTGTGGTTTGCAGGGTCTCTGGCGCAAAGGGCCTGCCGGCGCGCAGCCGCGCCACGGGAGCGGTTGTGCGCAGAGGCGCCCGAGCGCCCCCGCGGCTGTGAGGCTTGGCACGGCTGGAAAACGCTGTGGGGCCACCGCGAACGGTCCGTCGCGTCCCTTCCACGTCTAGCGGCAATAAAAAAAAGCAGAAAACACACCCCACACCGAGTTTCTGACAAAAACTATGCCTGCTATGCGATGTATATAGTTACTGCGGTGAACCTCTTCAATCTCCTCCGTCGTAGTTCCATCCGTCGGCGGTTTCCAGAAAATTAAATTAAAGGCAGTGCTTTGCGTCGCATTGTCGGCTCCAAAACTACATCAGTGTTTTTTGCCCCGAGCGTTTTTACATCCTGAAATTTCACTCCCTTCAACTTAAGGGTCAGGAAACCGTAAGCACTTACACGGTGACAGAACTGAAGTGTATTTACTTACCTGGCTGCAGCAAATGTCGGAAATACTGGTTATAAATGGGGATTTTACAACTCACTGAAAATTAGGAGTTGCCCCTGGCCACAGTATTTGGGAGAGAAGCTTAAAGATAACTGTAATGGGATGACAGAAGTTTTCTAATGAAGTGTTTGACACAGTGATCCTCGTCATTACTGACACCAAAAATCTTTATTTGGCACAAACAATAGCATATTTGAGTATAATTCTACTTAAATTCATTTCAAAATGGATGGAAAATAATATGCAGCGTACAGGTGATGGACAGTAACTTCAAGGTCAGATTCTTGCTGAATTCACATGTAAATTCATAATGTATATGCCTTGGTTTTATATTATTTAGTGCAGTATTACTTTCTCTCAGCTGTGAAAAACAACTCACTTCAGAGTAAAATAAAGTCCAAAATTCCTGGTTTCCTTGTAGATGGCTGAAGCAGAACCTCAGGAAGAAAACTGTGAAAACTCGATAAAGAAGATGGAGAAGTGGAACAGGGACTTAGAAAAACTTCTGGAGGAAATGGAAAAAATAACAGGTACGGGTCTTTGTTAAGAATGATACAGATTTGTTTACTAGAGTGAAGACACTGAACATTTATTATTTATATTTATTCTGTAAACTTCCTTGTGGTAGAAGTGCAAGTGGAAATAATCACCAGTAACTAATACCCTAATGTTCTTAATTGTGAAAAAGCATGTAAATAAAAGCTTCAGGTGGCCCAGAATTAAGAATCAATTAGTGATGGGTGCTTAGTTAAAAACAGAAATACCACTAAGGTATTTAATGTACAAGTATTAAAACTTAGTATGTAAAATGGGACTTAATTCTGAAAAATCACGGGATAGATACATAGCACCTCTCAGGTTTAATTCCTCAGCTACCATAAGGACTCCTCTGCAAATTTAGTCTTAGTGCTGTATGTACGGTGAGGATTGCACACTGCTCCCCGTGCTCTGCAACACTTCCATCAGAAACTGTCTGCTACTAACAAGAACTGTTAATTAAACTTTTTGTAAGTAGACAATTCATCAGTGCCATTGAGAAAACTACAGTCACTTCCCGGTAAAACAAAAGGGAAAGTATGGCTTAAGTGCTCAAACTATTTGCTCACATTTATCAGATATACGCATTATTTCAAAATCAATTTCACTACTCAAGTTACTCATGATTTCAAGATCAAGATTTCATTTGTTTAAGTTGTTATTAAGACCTTTTCTCTCTCTGTTGCAGTCTCCTTGATCTTAAGTCTTCCTCGCCTAACAGGAGCCTCCTGGCTGTAACTGGTCTGGAGAGGATTCCTTATATAATATTCATGTCTTTCAAACCAGTCTGTTGAACCTTTCTATTTGATTCCCTGTTTTTTTGTAATTTTTAGGTGAAGTGTTTATTAGTGAAATTATTTCATCATTTACATCACTGTACTTCTGCTTTGAAGCATACTGAGACATTTATAAAGTAATACCAGCCTGTTTAACCTTGACTATTACTACAGGCAGTTCCCACTTTATTTTGCAGCAGGCCTTCCCTGGCTGATAAATTATTCATGTCCCTTTTTTCCTTTATTGAATCAGCCACTTACTTTTTTTTTTAGCCAAAATTCCTGGCTAAGTGATGTCTGTTGGGTTTGTAGTTCGCGCAGCCTGGATGACCTACAACATCGTAACCATCCACACCAACCCAGACCTGGCCAATTCCATGAGGCACCTGGAAGATGCCTTCCTGAGGTGCAAAGAACAGGTGGGGAAGAAGTGGCAAGAGGTGCTAAAGGAATCCCAAGGTGAAGAGGAATAAACTGACTTCACTCCTGCTGGCAGAACCTTGGGAAATCGCTCTGTTTATTTGCCAGCCGCAGAGGTTTCACAGCCACTGTGGAAAAGGGATTGGCTTTCACCCTGCTAAGAACTCATTTGTAAACATCTAGGGAAGAATTTAATGAGGTTACACAGAGATATTTATATTACTGAAGGCAAAAGGTAACAGTGTGCCTATTTCTGTGAGGCCCATCACTGTAGTGTTTGCACACACCATTCACAACCCTTCTGTGCCTTCCTGGAAGTTCACACTCACTTCATCCTCAGTGTAACTGCAATTCTTGGAGACCTGAGCAAACTGTGGGTGGGGAGCAGGGGTGGTGTAGTGGACCATCACAGTGGTACAGCACTAGCCCACACCTTTCAAGGAAAACTGAGGAATTACTTACTTTTCTGGATGAAAACCAGAAGAAATTCTAGACTGAGTTAGCTGGAGGTAGGATTGCCATCTAAGTGTTCAGTTCCAGAGTTTTATTATTCAGGTAGCTCATCTGTATTTGTTCCGTTTTGTTTCACTGGATGTTTAACCATTTCTTTGAACTGGTTTTCCCAGAAACCCTCTGAAGGGTAGCATGACTCACTTAAGTAAAATTTTTTAACCATTAGATACAGCAGTGTGTGTGTGGTGGGATTGCTGCAGGAACCAAACCAGGTTATAAAACATACTTCCCTCTATGTATCCCTACTGTGCAAATATTAAAAAAAGAACAAAAAAATATTACTTTTTAAATGGATTGAGAGCACCACCTCGTGGCTTGCAGTTGTACGTGAATATTTTATCTGAGATGAAGTCAGTGCAACAAGTTCTAAGGAGGATCTTCCCTTGCATTCAAATCTCTTTTAACTAGAAAGGAATCACCATGTAGCTAGTACCTCCACCTCCCCTGAAGAGGTGATGATTAAAATCACATCTAAATGACCTACCAAAAGTTTGCTGTCTGTATTAAAAAATGATCTCCAAAAGGCCTGAGAGCCTATAGTAGCTGTTTTAGCTTTTAGCATAAATTGTTTCAAAATTTCAGTGCAGTTTTTCCTGAAATACGATTTTACCCATGGATTGAGTTCTGCTGGCAACTAGAAAAATTCTCCTCAGAGAGTTAAGCAGTGGCTAAAAAAGGACACGTGGCATCTTCCCAGCTATAGAAAGAGGGAGAATTTCTATATTCCAGACAAATACAGGCATGTTGACATACTTAGTTAATGCAGGTTGGTTTAGTGACTGTTTAAGCTCCCATGCCAAATTTGGGATACCTTCCGTGGTTGTGAAATTGCTGGGATTTTACACACAGATCGTTATATATGCCAGCTCTGCATTACACAGAACATTGTAAAGGAAAAAGGGCAAGACTCAGAAGAAAACTGTTAACAGCACTCTCCAAATCATGGACAAAAATGTGAGCATTGTATAATGTAAGTGAAAATAATTGGCTACACCGACACAATGAGCAGAAAGCACAGAACAGGGACCTTGGAAACAAACTGGCTGTTACACTGTACAAAGCAGATTTTGACTCATCACCAAACTGCTGTTACTTACCATATTAAAACAGCACAAGTTTGACTTAAACTTGAGGTGCAGCTCAAGTTGAGTTAGGCTGACACTAACCACTCATTTTAAGACTACATGGGGCTCAACACACTTAACCAAATTTTTTAAGAGGAGGTGGCCTTCTGTACTGCAGACACATACTTTACAGCCAATTTTCCTTAGAATTCTTGATTAATTATAAAGACCTTCATGGTCTTAGTAAAATCACAATTTACAAATCAAAACTGATAGCAAAGCCCTAAAGACTGATGATGCATTTTGACATTAGTCAGAAAACAAATGAAGCTCCAAAAACTCAGTGACAACTTTGTGTAGGTCTTTTCTATCACAGCTTGAAACCTTAAGGTATTAAAGGTAATTATTCACCTCATCAGCTGGTGGTATTAAGTCATCAAGATCAATTTTCTGCTCAGTGCATCACAGTTTCAAGGTCTAGGACTTCAAATCAAATCACCGCAGCATAGTAACAGTGTTGGAAACGGCACAAAAGAGAAAGCCTCAAGTGTAAAATCATTACAATACAGAAGTAGCTCCAAGTAGGTATACAAGCACATTAACTACTCTGCAAATTCAAAATCCATGCTGCCAAATGTCTTTTTAAGAAACCGACCACAAACTAAGCACTCATCTGAAATTCTGCTCATAGTCTTGCTTAAGGTACAAAGGCACCACTGTTGCCAAGAGAACCAAACCTCATTACTGAGCACCAGCTTCATATTTTTTTTCTGCCAAATTCAAGTAACAAGAGCTCAAGTGGCCAAGTAAAGGGACACAATTTATGCCCAGCCCAAGACATCTAAACTGTAATTTTAGTAAGTGCTTGAGTTAAGCCTATATTGTCATAAGCAGGAATTCAGGGATGAGGTGGGTTATGTCAGTCACTTGCTCTTGTTTTATGCAAAGATTCTTCTTCTTACAGAGGCAGGACAGAAATAACAAATAGAACTAGATTCCAGGACACTACTTGCCTTTTCCCTAATTTCTCCTTTCATAAAATAACAATGACTAGTTAGGTACTTTTGTTAAACTAATTCAACCTGACCTACATTTTTGCAGAGCTGAAGAAAACTCCCTTTGGCCTGTCAAATCTCACTTTAAGGGGAAAAACACCTACTTTTGAACAACTGAAGGCAGTTAAAGTAGTTTTTATGACAAACTTCTGTAGTGGCTCAGCATTTACGAATATCTTGCACCTGTTTATCATGATGAATTTTCCAACCTCTCGCCAATCTGCCTGAAATAGATTTAGTTCTGAGCAAGACTTTTAACAGGGTGCAAGAACAGGGAAACTAGAAGGGACAAGGACAAAGAGCCAGCCATTTCTCCACTCTCGTTTGGTCTTGCACGTGCACAGTTACAGCCTTGCTCAGACCAAGGGGTTTACATCAAGTGTTGTTCAAATAAAGGCTGGACAAAGATTGCACAGCTAAGAACAGAAAGGGGTGTTTTAGGGAAACAAATACATTATCTAGGGTTTGGGCAACAGCAGCTGCGAGGCAGGAACATGAGAAGTGTTGGAGTGGGGAAGTGAAGGACACGAGATATCTGAAGAAATTCTGCAGCTGGAAGTGGACTGATAACACTTGCAAGGCAGCAGTTTTAGGGAGGAACATTAGAAAAGCACAGACGTTATTAGGAAGACAGCAAAGTACCTATTAACACAAGATGGCACAGGTACAGGGATTTTACTGGTTAAAGGTAAGGAAGAGTGGAGAGGCCAATAAAACACACTGCCATTGTTCAGGGCAGAGCCTGGATGAAGTGGCAGCTACTGGGTGCGTGTCTTTCCTCAGCAGAGGAGTCTCAAACCTTGGATCCTACTGTCTACACAACACAAAAGCCCAGCAAAACAGATGAGGAAAAATATTCCAGGAACTCGCTCCACGTCCCCCAAACTCCTGCCACAAGATGGTGACAGGAAAATCCAAGCTTTAATGTCATCTGAGCCAGAAGAGCAGAGGGGACAGTGCAGGTTATAGCCCTCGTTGTGCAATTTCTTTGTAGAAGCTGTTTTGGATTGAAGTTTATCCACCTACCCGGGCTCACGTATCACCCAGCATGGTTTGAGACATCAACACTACCTAAGAGGCAGCTCCCTTTCACAGAGAAAGTAACAAAATAATGAATTATTTGAAGAGTAAAATTAAAACCCAAACAGGTTCTTTGAGTAATTGAAATCACTTTTATTTGTGAGGAACGTCACCCAATGCTGCAGTTTCAAATAGATCTTAACAAGGAAAGCGGAAGTTTTCTCCTCCCCACGTCCTGCACCAGGACTGGCACAGAAAAAAACAACTCATCACACTTGGGAGGTTTAGCACCAGCATCCAATAAAAAAAAAAAAAGCATTTTTTGTTTCAATTTTTAGTTCTTTGGTTGCCTTTTTTTCCCTTTTCAGTTTGATACTGAAAGAAAAATTGAAAAATTCCTTACTAGCAAAACAGTGAAATTCTAGGAAAAAAAAATAGAAACCAAAAAACAAAAGCTCCACAGTTGCTGTTGAAAACTAGGGAGGTTGTTCTTTCTGAACCTTGCTCTCTTTTTTCTCTCATGCATCTCTCTTGTAGGCGTTCCCTGGATCTCAGCTGCTGGTAAATTTTGTTTTCTTTTGCATTTCCGTAGGTCAAATCTTTGCTCTCGTCATCACTGTTGACAATTTATTGCTTGTGTGTTTCTTTGGTGTTACTTTTGAGCTGTATTTTAGGACACCTGTTGAAGAGCCACATTAAAAAACTAAATAAAAATGCAGTTGAAGTTTCATTTTCTCATTGAATAGGCAAGATGTCAGGTGAAAAGACAGTTATAGCAGACAGGATAAGGACAGCTGGCTTATCCTGTCCATAATCAGGGTCTTTCTGAAATATTATTAAATCAGCAGCAGATGCTGTAACTATATAGACCAGATAGAGCTCCCTGAAAAAAATCAGTTATAAAGCAAAAAACTTACTTTGTGACAAATACAGACAGAGAGGAGAGGAAGAAAAGCAGCAAACTACCCTTGGTTTGGCTACAGAGCACTCTGAGGACTTATCACACCTATCAGGCCATACATAAGGGCACGTGGCCAGAGGCCAAGTCCTGGAAAACAGCAGTTATCCATATTCCTTACCTGAGCGATGGTAAAGGTGCCTGGGGAGCCGGGCATTACTCAGCACCACTCTGCTCTGTCACTGGAGCAGGAGTTTCAGCAGGTGTTTCAGTTACCTTTGTCTGAGACACAATAAACCCTGGTTAGAGGCAAAGACTGACCTCCAGACTCTTCCTCTATTCAGTGGTACAGCCAGCATTATGTAGGTTTTAAAGTAATCAAGAAAAAAATAATCCCCAGAAAATATTAGTGTATTTCTTGTCATTTTTGTAATTTCTATTTTAGTAATCCTGTAAAGTTTAGTGTATTTCCTATAATTGAGTCTTTCACAGCAGATTCTGTCAGGGGAACACCAAGTAGACACAGAATGAGAAAATCGTTCCTCATTAGGGTAAAATCTGTGTTTTCAAACAGTTTCCTGAAATGATCTGGTGTGAGCAGTTCAGGAAATGGATCCAGAGCTTTCAAATCCATCTTTTATACTACAGACAGACTGAGGGTTTGAGGAAGCTGGAAAATACAACTGGTTTCTCTGCACTTCAAAAATGGTTGTTACAGCCTGACCTTACAGTCTGATCCCAATTAAGAACTCTCCAGAAGCAATCCCTATCCCACTGCCAGTTCCATTTAAGATAAGCTGTTCATTCTTCAGGAGGGTGAGAAGCAGGCAGGGAAAACAGCACTTCAGAGCTGGTCACCACTCACCCAGAGCACACCAACAACACACTTATTAAAAACCCATTTATGACAGAAGGTCTTGAGCATTCACCCCACCAGAACCTCAGTCTCTGCCACATGGAATCATAGAATTACAGAATGGTTTGGGTTGGAAGGGCACCTTGAAGATCATCTTGTTTCAATACAGCTGCTGTGGACAGGGACACCTTCCACTATCCAAGGTTGCTCAGAGCCCCGTCCAACCTGGCCTTGGACACTTCCAGGGATGGGGCAGCCACAGCTTCTCTGGGCAACTTGTGCAGGGCCTTACCTCCCCCACAGGGAAGAATTTTTTCCTAATATCCAACCTAAACCTACTCCCTGGCAGTTTGAACCCATTCCCCCATGTCCTGTCACTCCAGGCCCTTGGAAATAGTCTCGCCCCATCTCTCCTGCAAGATCCCTTCAGGTGGCCGCGATCAGGTCACCCCGCAGCCTTCTCTTCTGCAGGCTGACCAACCCCAATTCTCCCAGCAGAGGTGCCCCATCCCTCTGGCGGCCTGCTGGCCTCACCTCTTTGCCCTCCTGAGCTGGAGCGCTGGCAGGACGGGGCCGGCGCCGGTAGTTGTAGGGCCGGCGGTAGCCGCGGCGAAGGGGCTGCTGGCCCATGGCGTTGGCCTCGTGGTGGTTCTCCTTGTTCTCGGCCTCCCCGGTGGCTGGGGCAGGGCGTGGGCGAGGGGGCCCTCTGAGAAGGGGCAAAACCGGGTGTTAGGCATGGAAGAAGCCCAAGAAGGTTAAACTACAGTAATTTTAGCCGAGCAAAGCCTTCCATAACCAAGTTCCACCCTTAAAGGATCTCCAGTGCGAGCAAACCATCCCTCTGGAGTTTGACTGGCACAGAGCTGAAGAGGAAAAACAAGCAAGGTGGGTGTCTCCTCACTGCTGAAGATCAGCATATCCTACTGTTTATCCTGTAAGAAAGCCATAGTTATCCCATTCGAATTGCTGGCGAGGAGAAGAAACAAGCCAGCAGCTGCCACACAGGTTGATTCTGTTATGTTAGCCTTGGTGTGGCTGTATTCCAGCCCAGGCCGAACAATTAATGGTGCAACCCTTGGGAATCTCACTTCCACCTGTAAGCTACTCCTGGGTCTTTGCCTGCCAGCCTCCCATTGGCTTCCTTGCTGGGGATATCCTAAGCAGGATGCAGTTTGCCTTTTCAGAGATATCACAAGGGTGTTTTCTTTAGTTATTTCACCAATCTCCCCTAACTCATGGAAGCTTTTAACATCATCAACACCCAGTGGCATGAAAAAGCTCCAGCAATCTGCTGCTTGCTCAGCACCCTGAGCATGAGTCAGCAGAGCACCAGTGCAGCTAAGGCAAAATGGGCCCTGGGCTGCACCCACAGAGCCAAGAGCAGCAGAGATGTCAACATCCCCGATGGAATCTTGAGGTCCCTTCTAACCTTGGCTGTCCTGTAGTTCAGTGAACCTCACTCTGTTTTTCAGCATGTCTCCCACTTCCTTCATTTGAAGGCCCCTCATAGTATATTCTCTTATCAGAAGAACAATTTGCCATCCTTTCCACGCTACTCATTACTCTGAGGACCTCTGTAATCCACCTTCATTATTTGTCTCTTCTCCCAGCCTCTGAGTCCTCAGTCACTCCACTCTTCACACATTTGTTCCCCTTCAATCATTTTGATGAGTCTTATTCTGAAAGCTCTCCAGGCTTTTTAGCACCCCTTTTGTCCAAAGGCTCTAGCAAGACTTAACTCCAATAATCCTGTTTTGTTACCTTCTCCTTTAGGAGTTTCTCAAGGAACCTAAAATTTACATCTTGACTGATAGCAATACCCTCCACTAACACAGGATATATTAGATTACATGCTCCCATGTCAGAGGTAGTACACAATTTCAGGTTTTACTGAATAGTGAGGTTTCCTCTGTACCAACAAGTACCACCAGGGCATAAAACCAAGCTTGTGTGACATGTAGGACTGAGTTTAATGTGCAGAAACCACTGTCTGCAGTCCACAAGAAATGCTGTCGAGCACACCCTGTCCCAGCAAATGACACTTCAGCTGTGAGAAGCAACGGGATACAAAGAATTCTTTGCCCTCCCCTTGGCCAATGTCTCTGAACAACATACAAGCACATTAAACAAACTCTCCAATTGTTTCCTTATTCCTGTGGCTCACCTTTCTCCCAGTAATTAAAGTGCTTCTCACTGTCCCTACCACCTGCACAAGTGTCCCTGCTCTTAGAACTCTGTGTAGGACACAGAAGCACCTGAATTCTGAGCAAAGGAAACGGTACCAACCTGCGGTAGCGGGGCCGGTAGGTAGTAGGATTCCTGTGCACTTGCTGAAGTTGTCCTCCTTCTGTGACCCCATCCTTGATTTCTCCCTCAGCACCCTGCTACCAGAAGAAAAGAGACAGTCAAAGATGAAGTGTTACCTTTCTTGACAGGCAGTGTATTAACCACAGAGCCAAACGACCTGGAAGCCAGTCCAAACCCAGTGTATCAGTAGAGAAACACCAGCACCGGTAAAAAAGAAGCAGCAGGTTCTCAGAAGGCTTTAATTCGGGCAAAGAGGAGGACAAAACGTGCATAGGCAGGGAACTTTGCTTTAGATAAAATAACATGATGATAAACATTTTAAAAGCTTGGAGTACTGTAGGTCGTAAAAATCTTGGGGAATTAAATGAACCTCAGCGATCAACCCTGACAATCTTACATAAAATACCCTCCAAGTGCATTAATAATTTCATGTGCACTTTGTAGCTTTCCAGGTTCATAAAGCAGAGACTTTGTCTAGAGGCAGCTGGAATATTTCATGTGCTGTACCTAGAAATAGCTAAACCACCTATTCTCAACAATTTAACAGGGTCAGCTGCTGAGATTAGTATACAAAATCTGAACTAAATTTAAAAAGCATTAACCAGTCTAATTGTGGGGAAGAGAACTCAACATTTTTCCTCAGCTACAGCTCTTGACAATCAGCATCACATTCACAGCTCTTTAAAAGGCACTATTGGATTTCTTTACATGTTTTTAATGGCACAGCCCAAGTCCACTCCTCCCTGCAGAGGGCTGGGCTGGAATCTCAGTTACAAGACTCCACCTCCTGTAGTGATGGAAAGAATGACTAGACCCGATGAAGCATCACTCTAAAGCACTGCAAACCTTTTCCTCTTCATCTTGAACTGAATATTGTTATATCAACATTTTAAATGGTTCTGGCTTAAACGATCAGCTGAAAACAGAATAGCAAAGCAACTGAATTGCTTAGCCCAGAAGTCCTGATGGTTTCCTGCACTTCTACAGCAGCACAAAAACCTCAACTGACACATTACATTAGTATTGGTGTCAATTGATCAGAAGTGAAGTATGGCTCCAGAATAAAACAATTATGCTGTCATAACACACTGAAACAGGTGTAATTCGACCAGAAAACAGAACCAGAGCTTTGAGGTCTTGTTTTGCTACATGATAGTAAGTATGAGATGAATTTATTAGCAAAGTTTCTTGAAAGCATCATCCCATTTCTAGCACACATATGGTCACTCAATCTCCTCCACAGAAACCTTCCAACTCAGTCTGTACATTCAATCAAAACATTTAGGTGATCCTAAAGGACAGGTTAAAAACCCTGAAGATTTTTTAACTACAGCAGGCCTGGGTACACTGAAACCTTTTCCTTCAGCTGTGCAGAAAGAGTAAATACACTTTCAGCAAACACAGCTCAAGAGTGCCCAGGAGCTGGAAACACCTCCTCAAGTAGAGAGGGACAACCTTCAATGCCCCTGTTATTGGGGCTAGCCTTGAATGAAATAGAACTTGCTCCAAATTTTAATCCAGATCCAGAGGAGCACTGATGGCAAGACATGACTTTCCTTTGGCTTGAGCATCCTCTGAAGGACCAACAAACCTTATAAGCAATGGGAAACAAGGACCACCCAGGGTAATGTCCTTCTGTAAACTATCATTTTTAAGCTTTTAAGGCTGTAATTCTTCCAGAGTCAGTGATCCCAAAGAAAGAGCAGTATGCTTTACATTATAAAATGAGAAATGATTGCTGAAGACATCAGGCACAGGGCACACAACAGCTGGACCCACACCAAATCAGCCTGGGGACTCAGATATAAGCAAGCCAGAGGAAAACAGGGTGATAATCACAAGTTGTTCCCCTTGTGTACATCTTCAAGGACTGGGATCCAAGTGTGAGATGCAAGCCAGGCTTTTAGCTGCACGAGTTTGCATTAGATAAGAGAACACAGCTCAGCACAAGTACATTGAGGCAGGATGAAAGAGAACACCTGATGATAGCTGTGGTATAAACACCTAGGCTTTGGGGAAGGATTCAACAACACTTGTTCTGTTTGCCCCTGTGCTGTCAGCTCTGTTAAGTGAGAGGGAAGTTATATTGCCTGGGCAGAGCCTTCCACTAGGGCTGTTATACTGGATCATTCACACATTTCTGCAAGTGATGATCAGACCTAAACTATTAAAGAAAATATGTTCCAGTTTGTTGGATTGTTCCAGGCACCAATTTAGCAGAAGCACAATGTGGACAGGAGCAGCTTACTTCTTCCTCTGCAAAAACTGGCAGGGAAGATGCTTAGGAAGTCTTGCAGTTGTAATGAACAGTGGTGCATAGCTGGTTTAAAGGGGAAAAAAAACCCCAAACACCATTATCTTTACACTGAACACCTGCAGGCAGAGAGGTCTGTGAAGGGATGACATTGGGAGGTTTCAGCCAGCTGGTCAATCTACTGCCATGCAATGCAGAAGTCAAAAACCTCTAAAATAAATCCCATTTTCCAAGTAAACCCTCCAAGTTATAGTTATATATGGTTATGAGTAATAGAATATGTTTACTTCAGGCAAAGAGCATGGTGAGCCACTTACGTGTCTCAGCCCTTTGTGTTTACTTTTTAAACCAACACCCGAGGAGATGCTTTTAGCACATCCTAGAAAAACATGACAAGGAAGGGCTACAAGATACCAAATAAAAGAAAATACCAGTGTCAACCTCAATGGTGTGCTGGAGGAACCTGGAATGTTACTGAAGAACGCTCACAACTCAGTTAATCGTTGCCAGCTCACTCTATGCCCGTGCTGAAGGTGTAGATCCCTCTCGTGGAGAGCTGCTGAAGAGGTGGGTGACCAGCATTAAAGGAACTGAACTCACACTCCGAGGTGGCCCACGGCGTCGGCCGAAGTAGCCCCGTCGGTAGCGGCGCCGGTCGGCGGCGTAGCGGCTGCCTTCCACAGGGACTCCGTCCGGACCAGTGACGTTGGCTGCTTCTGCACCCTGAGAGCACAGCACAGAGTCAGCCAGGGGCTGAGAAAACAACAACCAGCTGCAGGGAGAGGATGAAACAGCAAAGAGGCTTTTTGGCCTAAGTTCCAACCTACAGCGATTCCTTTCTCCCACATAGCGCAAAAGCGGGTTTGTTACTCCCAACCCCAAAACCAAGAGTTATGATCATCAGTTAAGGTCCTAAGATCCCATCAGTTTGAGTTTGGAGGAGGAAGCAAGAAGTAACTGATTGAAGACAAACATGAAAACCCCATAACCCTCAAAAAACGTTCAAGAAAGTAGAAGTGTAAAGAACTTGCAAGTTCTTACAGTTATTACACTACCAGACTCCAAACAAACTCTTCAGGGCAATATATGCCTCAGGTAATGATTACCGGGCAGGCTGCAAGCTTTGAATGCTCCATCAGGTAAAAATTACAGCTCCTAGAAGCACTGGGATGTAGCTGAAGTAGAGTTTTGACACATATCTAGAAACACACCTTGATGAAGCCTTTAAAAACCAGTTCTCCCACAGAAAAGCTGTAGGAATGCCACCTACCCAGGGATTAACACATTAACACATGAGACAAAACCCCAGAGACACAGGCAAGGTTCTGTGTCACTCCCCACTCTGCTGGACCACACTCCATAATCTCCCACCTTTTCTCCCTCGACCACATCAAATTCCACAGTCTCTCCATCACCAACACTGCGCAGGTACTTCCGGGGGTTGTTTTTCTTTATCGCCGTCTTTAAAGAAAGAAGATACAAAATACTCAATTTCTGTGTGTTACTTACCTTACAAATTCTTAATCCCACAGATGAAGAAAGGGCAGCATTTTAGTGCTACAATCCCAACTCTACACATCAGGTCAGTCACCACACCAAGATATTTCAAACACGCAGATGTCTCTCATTTCACAGTTCCGCCAATACTCAGTCAAGGTTTACTCTTTTCTCACTTTGAGTTTATAAATCAGGATCTACTCTGTCCAGTGAGAGAAACATCCAAATCATTACAGTTCATACTGAGTGTTTCATCTCCTGCAAGCTACACCAAGGCAGCTCTAGCAGCAAGTGTGACCTGTGCCTTCTGTTATTAGGACACCTGTAGACCATCTACAGAGAAGAAACCCCAAAATAATAACCCTGTTATTAATAATAACACTATTATTAGAGTTATATTAAAGTGCTATAATACTACCAACAACATGGGTTTGCATCGAAACCTCCTCAGGCTCACGGGAACACTCAAACCTCCTGGTGTGATTTTCAGTCTGTCAGCTGCAGATGCTTTTTACTCTGGGAAGTATTTCCAGGATTCCACAAAAGCTGGTTGGATTCCACAAAAGTAGGCAAGACAAGCCCACTGTTCATCAGATACCACGTGGGAGAGGCCAGGGGAGAAAAGACCAAGACATGCACTGCACGAGCCAATTTGGTAGCCATTTTTTAACTGAAGTTATGTTGGATTATTAAAGCCCAGGTCACTTTAAGTTTCCTGATCTGGGCATCTTCTGTCAGCAGGAAGGAGTGAGGTGCAGAACCAGTAAACAGAAACACACATGGAAATACAGGGCATAAATCCAGCTTAAGAAATGGGATGTAGGGCAGAAAGAGAGGAGACAGTTGGCATATCTGCAGTTCAAGGAAAACAGGCAGAATGAAGCTCAGAGTTGTTGCCTGTGCATGGCAGAATATTCCTTCAGTCAACAACAGCCCCGAAGTATTTCTCACTGAAGGAAAAATCTCATCAGCTTTAAGTTGATCTTGACTAGTTTAGGGAATGTGTTCTCCTTGCTGCTGAATACAATCTCCTCTGTGTTTCAGGCAACAGGCCAGCTTGTCCTTCTAGCCACACCTGTCCCTGCACCCTGCAGCATCCCTGAACAGCTTCAGGAAGAATGTAAGAGTGTACATGTTGTTACTACCAAAGCAAAAACAACCCAAGAGGCTGTTTGGTTGTTTTTTTTCTTTTGTACACAGAAAGAGAACGAGCTGCTCAAGTGAATACTTTGGGGAATTACTTTAGCAAGCAGGGACTCCCACCATTAGCTCAGACAACTTTGCTTTCTGCTGACCTTTTAGTGTAACTGCCTCATTTCTAAAAATCACACAGAGGCGTTTGCTTTTCCATAAACACTGTATTGAATAACCTGCTAACAGGAGACTGAGGCTGCTACACACTAGGCTGGGGCTTGTTTTATAAAGGCAATCAGGACAATTTCAAGTAAATCCTAGAATTCCAAGCAGGAACTATGCAGCTTTACTACTTACAACTTCAGCTGCAGGTAAACACTGCTGAAATAAGCCTCTAACAAGCCTAAGCTCTAAGCTTGATGGAAAGACTTTTACTCTGTGTATCCAGAGGGGAGAGAGCACTATTCTCCCTGTTACTGTTTACCAGCACCCTGCAGGCTCCAGCTCCTCTGATTCAGAAGACAGATGTTTTCTATTAACACAGACAGCACTCAACAACAAAGCCTTTCCTTTCCAAAGGGGACACTGATGAACAGGCAGCTACAAGAGTCTTCAGAGCCAGTTCAGGGGTTTGTTTGAGAGAGTTCTTCCCATATGCTCACACCAGCACATCCAGCACTGTCACAGTAGTAGCCAAAGTTTGTTATAACAGGTACACCAGGCTGTGCATCATCAACACAATCCACTGAAGAGAAAGAGCCTTACAACAGAAGAGACTGACTCCTCCCCACTGCTTGTTGATTCAAACTATACCTAATTAAACTGGACTTCTCTGGCTACTGACACTTGGAACGGTGTTAACGTTGCAAGGCACTCTCCACCCCACC
The DNA here is from genome assembly GCA_013399855.1 of Oxyruncus cristatus. Taxonomy (NCBI): domain Eukaryota; kingdom Metazoa; phylum Chordata; class Aves; order Passeriformes; family Cotingidae; genus Oxyruncus; species Oxyruncus cristatus. Next base: position 1,107,871 of record VXAY01004465.1, read on the forward strand.
AGGATTGCTGCTGTTCACACCACCTGTAGCTGGCTGACACAGTGCCCCAGACAGCACCTTGCACGAACCAAGCAAGACTGAGCCTTTCCCAAAAAACACTGCTTGAGTCCCCAGCAAGACAAAGGGTTAACTCAAAGCAAGCCATGCATGCCCTAAAAAGAAAAGCATTTTAATCTGTACTAGGTTTATAAATAGCATCCAATAGCCAGACACCAAGCATTAACCCCCATTCCAATCACGAGATCGGCCTGTTCCCTCCCCACACGGATGCAGGCAGGGGAGGCAGGGAGGAGGCTGGATCCATTCAACTAGGTCAGCCTTATTCTGAAGGGATTAGGCATGTAATCCAGCCCCTCCCGGGCCGGCGCGGGGAGGAGGGGCAGAGCCGGAGTGGGAGCAGGATGTTTGCTCACAGCATGGATTTGCCTCCCTCACCGGGGCGGCCCCAACAACAGCACCAGCCAGAACGGCCCAGGCTCCGGGACAAGCTCTGCTGAGGAACATCCCACTGCAGAAACATCTACTCTGCTGTGCTCAGCCCACCCCAAGAGAGCTGGTCGGGTGCAGGCCTGCACATGATGAGGTATTTCTGAACCAAAGCCAGTTTTGCTCTGTGTTCACTCCCAGAGGACTCTCAGCCCCAGGGGATGGGAAGTGCCCGCCTCCATCGCCCCTCCACACACACCCACCAGGTTACATTTCGGGGAATAGTCCCTACAGGGGAAGAGACAAAACAGCACAGGAGACAGCAGCTTCTGTTTGGGTCTCTGCAGGCAGCTTTCCCAAGCAGAACACTAATCCATGTCATCTCTGTCATCAGCACAACAGCCATGTTCCAGGATATCCTCTCACTCTCCCAAAGAGACCTCATTTGTCTTCAAGGCAGTTGTACAGTGCTGCCTATCCAGAACAAGTTTCTGTTACTAGAACTCTTCCCACCCTCCTCTGGACACACTCCCATCAGAGCACTGATGTCTCAGCAGGCTCACAGCACGGGTCCTTTAAGAAAGGAAAACGACCATTAAAAATCAGTCCATGCATTGACAGCTCTTGCCCTCAAGTCTGCCAGCTGAACCAGGAATGTGCACACTTCCCAACATCACCTTCACTCACTGTGGGCACTAGACTTACTCCCTCCCAGCTTTACCCAGTTTCAGTCTACACCCTATGACCCAGAGAAACAGTTATCACAGGCTATTTAGTCATGAAGCCACGGGAACTAAAACCACTCTAAGGGTTGATTCAACTAACTATATATGCACATATCCTCATCCTCTGCGAGCAGCCCTCAGTACAAGTTTCCTGGTTACATCTGATGGAAATACTGTCACTTATGCCACAGAGAAAGCTCATGCTTTTAAGGATCACATGAGCCTGCAGACATTTCATGTGGGACCAGCTCTAGGGGCACTATTTCATTTTCTGGTGAATGATGCACAACCAGATCTAAGACAATAATCAGTTTACACCAGCATGGAGACAGCATCCTCTGTCTTGCCATCATTTGCCTGCAACCTGAGAGTCCCAGGATAAACTTAGAACGGCCTCCTGACAGCTCAAGGAAAGTGAACCAATGACAAGCCTCTGGGCCACCTCTCTCTGCCTGGGCACACTTGGCACCCAGCCTTCCTCCCCTTCTTCCTGGGAGCAGCTGCCTCGTGCAGAACAGCTGATGGCAACACTGGCTGGGCAACAGCCAGACTGGATCACTTTCTCCCCAGTACCAGGGAGGGCAGACAGCACAAACCTGCAAATGAGGAGGGGAGGGAGGAACAAAAGACACAAGGAGCGTGAGGAAATGGGGAGAAGGAGAGACAACACGCAGCAAGGTATTTACAAAGGGAGGAGGAGACAACCAAACAAAACACAAACCACACCAGAAAACCCTCCTAGCACCTCCAGTGCTCAAACTGAAGCAGACAAAAAGAAAGCATGAAGGGTTATAATAACTCTTCGGTTAAACTCCAGAGAGAAGGAAAGGAAAACATAACCTAATATTTCTCCATGAAAATTCAAACATACACATTCATTCAAAGTATCTGCAGTAAATATTCTAAGGAGAAGGTAGGACAAGGTTGGGTGGCTGTGGCAGGAGTTGCATTAGAAACCTACCATAGTACAGGTATGTACTATGTATCTCTAAGCACAATTACTGCTGTCTTACCTGATGAACAAATACATCTTCTTTGGTATCATTTCTGTAAAAGAAAACAAGAAGTCATAAGAGTTTAGGCTAAGAGACTTAAATAGAAATTCCTGGCTTTACAAGTGAAACCCTCCTTCTCTCAGCCTGTAGCACATGCCCTGAATTCCATACATTCTGTCTAAGTCTATGCTACCAAAACCCTGCTCTGAACTTGTAGGGTCATATGCTTGAGAGGAGAAAGGACTCCCCAGCCTTCAAAAGCATGAGAGGACAGGAGGAGGTTCTCCGCACTCTTCTGGCAAACATTCAATGTTTTGTTTTTGCACAGGGCACAGTTAATGACTGGACTGCTTGTTTTTCACTATTCTAATTCCCCAAAAACACTTGCATGGGGACTGCAACCTGAGCTGTTACCCCAGAGGTCAAACAAGACTATCAACAGGACTGGCCACAGCTGTTAACAGAGATCTCCTTTCAGTGAAACTCAAAGCAACCGTGCACAAGAGGTGTTAGGAGAGTCCACGGGAGCAGGACCCAGACACAGATTAGGCCAGACAGTTCAGGCTTCCACGTGCAAAACACGAAGATAAGTCTGAGACCTTGATTCTGTGTTCCCATACAACAAGGGAGAGCCTAAACCCTGCCATCTGCTCATTCCCTCTCTGCAAACACAACGGGCAGGTCAAAGAGCTTGGGAAGAAAACGCGCAATCCAAAATTTGTTGTGCTGGACTGAAGCAATTGCAGACTTCACTTTAGGAAGGCAGCTAAAAAGTTATTACACCATAACCAGCTGAAGGAGCTCTTAAGTCAACTGCTATGAAAGATTTTAAGAGTACTTCCTAACTCAAACTTGTCTTCTAGGCTTACATAACACTGGCTAATAACCTCCAGGGACTGAGATCAACACTGCACCAGAACTGAGACAGGGGGTCTTCTCCCCCTCGCTGCACTTACCCAAATCTACCTGATGTGCAACAGCTCAAAGAGCTGCAGAATGAAGTAACTTGCCAGGTATGTCTTTTGCAAGAGCTCAGCACGCAGGAGTTTCATTGTTCATAAAGCACACGAGACATTTAAGCCCCTCAACCCCACAGATATTCCAGCCTTAATAGCCAGAGTTTCTTCCAATAACTTGGAAGCAGGGGTCCTGGGCACCTAAGGTTGCAGGGGGATCAGTATTACCTACAGCTATGTGGATTATCAATGCCATCCAGAGCTTTGTTTGTGTTCAGAGGAGAAGGAAAAAAAACAAAGGGAATTTCTGTGAAAGCCAGGCCTGGAATATCTTACGAGATGCTATCAGAGAATCTCAACGTGTATCCACAGGAGGTATATAGACCAATTAACACTTAAACTTTATCCAGAAGTATTTCCCTTTGTCCTCCTGTTTAGGAAACAGCCGGGCAGTCAGGAAAGATTATGCAGCTCATGAAAGGTGTAGTCTGAGTGAACATGAGAAGCAGGTAAGAGACCAAATCTGTAACGAGTTTGACCCTTTCCCTTTCGTTTTCTGCCTTTGACTGGGTGTGGGTGCTTTAAGAAAAAAAAGCTTGTTGAGTGCCTGGCCAAAGCTGACCATCACCTTAATGAAGCTGGGAGTCAGGTCCCCAGGTCCCATGCATTACTAATGCACGGCATGTTATCTGCACCACGAGTCTATCACAATTTAAACATACCTGTTGATAAAGCCATATCCATTTCTGACATTGAACCACTTGACTGTGCCAAGAACTTTGGTGGCTGGAAAGAAAAAGTTCAAGAATTTAATCTAAAGCATAAGAAAGTACAACAATGTCATAAAAATACTTTTATACTTGCATAGGAACTCACCACCTGACCTATTCTGTTCTCTTAACTAAGTGTACCTTCATCTCCCAGCTCAGTTTATCCTAATGCAGCAGCAAGATACAGTTCTTTAACAGGCTGTTCTTCAGCCAAGAGTTTAACACACAGCAAAAAGCTCTATTCCCAGAATTGGCCATCCATCCCTTCTCTTTTTGCATTTCTTACCCCAGAAAGAGGCAGCAAAGTTGACAATCCCACTGCCAATTCAACAGTTCTCTTTAGCTCAATAGCCAGACATGAAACATAGCTGAAGAAAGCTGGTTAAAAGTGCTTTCTTTCACTTGGGAGTTACCCTTCTTTCTTCCCTGGAAACCAGAACTGCCCAAAGAAGCAGTATCAAGTACTGTGTATGACTTTTAAGTGGAAAGGCAGCACATCCCTGTTTCAGCCCAGCTCTTTCTTGCATTGCCAGCATCACTCTAACCAAAGAAGACAGCACAAGACATTTTTAATATTCCTGCTTCTAGAGATCAGCTACAAACCGTCCAACTTGATGTTCCCTGACTTTCAGGATCAAGACAAGCTCCTGTCTCAACACTGAAACAGCATCTACTTAGAAGCCATTCTGCAGTGTCTTATAGGATCTGGCAAAACCTGTTCCTCCAACTTATAGGAATGTGTGGGAGGAACTCAACAGTGATGGAGCTAGTTCAACCCCTCCTTCCCTCTCAGCAACTGGGTGGACACCACAAATTTGTACTTTTCAGACCTCTACTAAAAGGAGAGGTTTGGCCTCTACAATTTCAGAGCTGGTACTTGTTAACACAGCTTGAGCACAAGTATCTAAGCAATCTACATAGCACGTATTGGAAAAGGATCCAATCACCTACAGATGACTGCTTGCTAAAAACCTTATACCTATGTTTTGGGGGTGGCGGGAACCTAAGAGACAACTGAAGGGAGAACAATCTAGAGAACCCTCAGTTCAGAGTCCAAGCCACTCTGCTGGAGGCAAGAACTCACTGTAAATTGTCACCTTCATCCTCTCTGCCTGCATTCTTCCCTAAATGCCCAGACAAGACGACAGAGCCAGACAGAGCTTTAGTCCCATGAAGTCTGGCCATTCTCATACACCCCTCTGAACAGACCTCAAATGACAATGTTTGCACCAGCAGCCCATTGCAGAACTGCTGCTGTTATTACTTCTAATAACAGGCCACTTCTCATCCCATTTTTAGAAGTGAAGTTTTCAGTCTCCTTTAATACGCTTTTTAGCAGAAAATGTTCATAATTAGAAGAAGCAAATTCGTGTTAAGACTGAGACATCACCTAGAAAAAAAGGTTCTGCCCAGTACAACATACATTCCCAAGAATTCTTGTTTACAGAGATAAGAAATCCCCAAGTTCCACTGCCTAACACTGACTCAGTAACAATCTTCAGCATCAGTATTTATAGGGACATCACTACATACAGATGTTTTCTGCTACCACAAAGGCTCTGCCCACAAGAGCTCACTGCACTAACACAAGAGGAGAAAGGGGGAGCACAGAAACAGGTGCCAATGGCAGGTTTTAGCTGCTTTAAGAAACAGTGCTAATACCACTGATTCCCTCAACATCATCCTTTCCCTCCCCTGCAGAACAGCTTTTGAATCTGTTGGCCTATTTCAATCAGATTAGGAAGAGGAGGAGAAGCTTAGGAAGCATGACAAAACCCCTCAGAGGAGTCAGGGAGCTGGGCGAACGAGGGGCAGTCACAACTCACTCTCTGTGTGCTCACAGTTTCAGAGCAACTTTTGCACAAGCTGCCAGAAACCAGGGGTGAGTACAGGGGAGACGCTATTCCCTACAGACATCAGTCTTACAGTCTTCCCTAAGTATCACTGTGGGGCCAAAGAACCTCAGACAACGGCACGACTCCCAACATCCACGTGGCCATGGCACAGTCACTGGAAAGCCTGAGCTGTCCCAACAGGGAAGTCGGGCGAGGAGGAGAACAAGCCCGGAGGAAAACACAAGCAAGGAGTTAAACCGATGAGTCAGAGAAGGTGGCTGATGTGATGTGATGACGTCCGTCCCACCAGTGAAAGCCCACATATTGCTACAAGATGCTGTCCTCTGATGCTATCAGAGGAAACAATCATCAGCCACTCCCACCCGTGACAAAATAGCCTTTTAACAAGGAAAGCCAAAGCTTCCTGTGACCAGCAGAACAGAGAGAGTTGAGTAACCCTTATCCCTGTTCCTAGAAGTCAGACGTTGGGACGCCCTGGGCATTTGCTTCTAAGGAGATCTTTGTAAAAGACTTAAGTGAACATAATTACACGACCATGAACAGGGACATTTGAGGTGGACTTTAAGGCAAGGCCATTTCAGTTAGCACTATCAGTGATCGTTTTCCTCACAATTCCTACTGAAAAGCTTGGTAGCAATAGGGCCATTGTGCAAAGCCATTCCCATGGTGGTTTCCATTTTCCTGCCAGTCCGGGAAAAGCAACTGTGCCTTCACAACCCCCATCCCTTCTTCTCCAAGCAATAGCAACTGGTGGACAAGACAAAAACATTACCAAAAATGAAACAAGCCATTCTAAGGCAAGAAGCAGCCATGGATGTGCTGATTATTGTGTGCTAATTACTGATAAATCAGGTAACAGGGGGAAATCCCACAAACCGTGCCTCCAGTCTCTGTTTTGCCAGAATTCTTCCTACCTCCACTCCAGAGAAATCCTTTACCTGGCTTCTCTCTGCTGCAGTAAGACCCCAGTCTTTCCCTTCAGAATAGAAGGTGCTGTCATTCTTTAGTGAAGTCTGCGAGTATGAGTCAGCTTCAACTTTGCTTTTAACAGCCTCTTGGAGTTATACAAACAGCGGATCCCTACTTCCACGGATTCAAGCCTTGTCCTTTTTAACAGGTTGACTTTATATAATCAAAAATTTAAAAACAAAACAAAACAAAAAAAAAACAAACAAAAAAAAAACCCACTGGGCTTGAGAGATGACAACATGGTATTTTCACAGAACATGCCGAGCTGGAAGGGACCCACAGGGAGCATCGAGCCCAAACCTTTGCCCTGCACAGGACCATCCCCAAGAGTCACACCATGTGCCCGAGAGCGTCATCCAAAGGCCTCTAACTCTGTCAGCCTTGGTGCTGTGACCACTGCCCTGGGGAGCCTAGGTTTCTAGCCTCTCTACTGAGAATAAAGTAGAAACTAGAAAAAAGAAGAGAAAAAAAAAAAAGAAAACAACTTCAAAAAAAAATAATGCACCGCAAACTCCCAGCGAAGTCCTAAAGAAGCAAACCCCACTAAACGCAGAAGCGCTATTAAAACAGCGTTCCTTATAGACACAAAAGTTGTGCCAGGACCTTAAAACTAAAGAGAGGTACACACAGCGCTCCCCAGCAGCCCCTTCCAAGCGGGGGAGCGCCGGCAGGTGCCGGGCAGAG
>VXAY01004465.1:1116257-1169863 GCA_013399855.1 Oxyruncus cristatus
CGGCACCGCACCGCGCGTCCCAACACCACACCGCCTGTCCCGACGTGACACATGTCCCGACACCTCTGCACATGTCTCGACGTGGCACCGCACCACATGTCCCGGCGCGGCACCGCATGTCCCAGCACCACACGACACGACACGACACATAATGGCACGACACGCCCCGCTCTGCGCTGGTGCGGCCCCACCTTGGACACTGTGTGCGGCTTTGGTCACCGCAACATAAGACATGTCGCAGAATGCGCTGGGTTGGAAGGGACCCACAGGGATCATCCAGCCCAACCCTCAGCCCTGCACAGGACCAGCCCCAGAGTCCCCCCCTGTGCCCCAGAGGATCATCCAAACCCTCCTGCAGCTCTGGCAGCCTTGGTGCTGTGCCCACTGCCCTGGGGAGCCTGGTCAGTGCCCAACCACCCTCTGGGGGAAGAACCTTGTCCTGAGATCCAACCTGACCCTGCCCTGGCACAGCTCCAGCCATTCCCCGAGTCCTGTCCCTGGGCCTGCCCCTCCTCTTCACAAAAGAAGTTGTCATAAACCACTGTTGTGGGAACATAGCTCGGGAAAAGTACTAAAACTGTTAAGTTTTGTTAAAGTTAACCTGGATATGCTTCAATAAACAAAGCCCAGGAGAGAAAGATGTATTGGTGAAGCTGGACATCTGGAACACAGGATTTAGGGATTACAAGGACCTTCTGCAGAAACCAGCAGATAAGGAAGAACACTGACAAAGGCTCGGTGTTTGTGTCAGAAAACGATACTAAAAAGACTAAATATATGAGCTAATTAGCATAAGCAATGAGAGATTGATAACCAGTAGTTGATAGGATACTAATTAATGAAGGGGAATTATGTAAGTTAGAACCAATGAACATTAATTTCTTTGTCAAAAATGTGTAAGTAGGTGAAAAAGTGATGCATTGGCGCCTGCGTGGAGGCAGGATTTTTGTCAGCCACGTACACACCCAGCACTGTAAATAAAGTAATGCCTTGCTTTCTGAAACCGAAGAGACAGTGTTAGGGAGTTTTATTTATCCCAAGGATTTCTAAGGTATTTTTGCTCTCTTTTGCAGTTTACACACAGACCATCCTTATTCCACATTCCCCCCATATCACTTCTCTTATTTGCCTCTGCTGGTGTCCATCCTTTCCTACCAGATGGAATTCAGGGGTGTTTCCACCCAGACAGGCTTCACTATTCCCAGTTCTATTAATTAAACCGATTTCTACAGCCCAAAAAATTCCTGCTTTTACAGTTCTCCTCATGGTATCCAACTGTGCACATAAGAACCAAAAAACGCTTTTTGTCCCGTAGATTTTAATCCTCCACTTATGTCCATCCATTATTTTGTATCATTTTTGATTTTCAGGGTGCATTAAAATTTCTGAGAGGGTGCTCATTTGAATGAATTTTGAGGGGAAGGCTTGTTATGTTAAATGAAATGCATAATCAAGACTCTGACGTGCACTTGATACATCAGATTTGTTTTCAGTGAAGTTGTTAATTTTTCTTCCTCAAGTTAATTTTGGAGTTTACTGAAAAACCCATTCAACAACAACAACAACAAAACAAAATGCAGTATACAAGCTGTGACAGTGTCCTGGGGTAGAAAATTGGCAGTGACATCTGCCAGCTCCCCTCAGCACTTGTGGATGCATCGCACCAAGGCCTGTGGACTTATGCATGTCCAGCTTGCCTGAGTATTCCCTGGCTGGATCCTCTTCCACCAAGGCTTTCGCGGTCCAGGAGCCCCTAATTTATCAGTGTCTTTTTCCCTGCCTCCCTGCTTGTCAGGATGGGCAACTCTTGAGCTTGGAGGAGGTGGTTGCTGAACTGAAACCATTTCAACAAAACATAATAAAGCTGCAAAGCTCAGCAAGGAAAAGTTAAGAAATACTAGGAGTCAGGTTACTTGTAAACTTGAAGCTCAGCCCCCTTAAGTGTAGGGATAATTATATATTTCTTAATGAGATGATCACATATTCCCCTTCCATCACGATCCTGCCTTTTTATCTTCAGCAAACAAGCTGGTTTTCAATAGTCCCTTTCATCCTCCTCATTTGATGTGCACTTACTGAATGCATATTATATAACCCTCAGATCAGGTGCAGAATTATTCGTTCCCTTCTTTCTTCAGGATCCTGTGGGGCTTTTACCATTATGTATCCATGATGAGTGCATTTTATCCAGCACCATGCAACAGCTGGGATTATCATCTCCATTCTGGCGACGGGGAACAGAGGCAAAAAGGGATTAATGCCCCTGTTTTCAAGTGTCTGCTGATTATGTGTAGCTGCCTTGAACACACATGCATTTCTTTTCCAGGGAACTTGCTGTTTTCACAGGCTGGGTGGGACAGGAGACGCCTGCCTGAGGCTGGGACATATGGCATGGAATTTATTCTATGGGGCTATTTTATGTCCTATTTTATTGCAGGTGAGATTGTTCCTGCAGATCCTGAGTCAGAGGAGGTGCCTTGTAAAAAACCAGCCACCCATAATCAGCAGGTACTTGAAAACAGTAGCATTAATGCTGAAAAGATCTTGAAATGTGCTGCTTAAGGCTCGATTACCAAAACACAGCTCAGAAAAGCTAAAATTCATCGTTGTTCCAAATATTTTCATCATTTAAACAAACCCCCCTGAATTTGGAGTGCTGGGAACTGGCGAAATTATACCATAAGAGTTCTAAATCAGATAAGTGAAGTCTATTTGATGATTTATGGATAAAAATATAATTTTTTATTTATAAATATCTCTTCAGGGGCCTCAGGCTCTACTGAGAAATCTGAGGGGAAAACAGGGTTCCTGAATATTTTACATGGTAGATGATATTCAAGGTGGCTGCTTTTACCTGTCTGCAACAGGACACACAGATCCAATAAGAGTTGAAAGAGCAGATTGAACTGATTCTGTAATTAGAATATGTGGTGTTCACCAAAGCATAAACATTTTGCCGACACAAATCAATTTCTGTAATTGTGTTTCTTGGGAAAAAAACCTTTCAATAAGGAAGAAAGGTTCTGTTTTCTGAATTTACCTCCCCCTGAAAAAAGTGACCCAGTTCCTATTAAAGCAAGTCCCACTTCCCTGTTCTACACAGCTAATTTTCCTTAATTCTTCCCAGGAATTCCTGAACTCACGGGAGCATCATCACATGCAGAAATGCTGCTACACTTCCTGCTCCTTCTCTTCCCCACTGACCCAAAAAACCCTATTTTTTTTTTTTTTTTGCACATAAGTCAACAAGATATACATCTGTGCTGAAAAGATGACAGAGAACCAAAAATATTTAAAATGGAAAGGAAAACAAACCTTGCAAAGCCAGTAGAAATGATGCTTTTATCCAAACCTGTAGCTCTTAAATGGAGTACACCGATGATATTTATTCAGGGTCCAACGATGAGGCCATTCAGCCGAGAGTCAGTAGATGGCAGCAAAAGATGAGGAATAAGGCAGATTTAATCTGTAATTTTTTAACATGTCACAGGGCGTTCGGTATAATTAATGCAATTAAAATGCATTAAAAAGTGGAAATATAAATAATAAAACGTCCAGTTTGCACTGGAAGCAGTTGGACATTTTTCACCGAAAAATGGCTTCTGACACACGTAAATCTAATTCAAAGTTCTTCAAAATCTAAAGCTTTTTCAGCAGGTAAAACTTCTCAAAGAAAACCCTTCCAATGAAAATAGAAGCATTAATTCCCCCGAAAAGTTTCCTCAGGGGAAAGCTGTTTAATCACAAGCTACGTGTAACACTCAGTGGAAGGAGCATCCTTAGCTGAGTCACCAGCAACCACAGAGACTCCTGGATTTCATATTCTGGGCCTGTCCCTGCTGAGAGTGAGAGATCCCTCATGTCACAACCCCTAGGAGGGTTTAAATTAAACCAACCTCACACACACTGTGTGAGGCCGAGCTTCATTTAACGGCTTATATCCCAGAGGGATGCATGTTCTCTGAAGAGACTTCAGCAAGACTCTGTGGTAAATCCCAATTAGATCCAATTTATCCCTGCAATATCCTTCCTTTCTGTCTCCTTTTCACAACCATCACCATTCTAGAATCACAGAACAATTTCCGTGGGAAGGTCGTGTAGTCCCACTCCCTGCTTGGAGCAGGGCTGACTTCAAACCCGGGTGAAGTTGCTCAGATTTTCTTTCAGAGCTGAGGGATCCAACAAAAACCTGCAACCAGGACAACCAAAAAGCTCGTGGAATGGCAAGGAAACTCTTTGTCGTGGCATCTCTTCAGGCCAAAGCCAAAGGCAATATCAGTGACAGGTGTGTGGCCCATCACAGACTCTCTAAAGAACTAATATATGCTCGTACGAACCCCGTTGCAGGGAAATTGATATCAAAGCCATCTGGGTTTGGTCTGTATTTATGTGTATTTATGCTTATGAGTAACCACACTTCTTCAATTTCTGTACACACAGAGCAGTTCAAGCCTTCTCTGCAGGCAAAGTCGGTTTTGTGCTCCCACAACAAGGTGCAAGAGCCTGATTGACTCGTTCCTGGCTCGGGAAGTGGGATGGGGAGGGCAAGTGTCACAGGGGAGGGGAGGGTTGGTACTAAATCCAGTTATCAGAGTAATTTACTTCACACAAAATCGGTTGGCAGTACGTAACTAAAATACACACTTGCTGAAGTTTTAAAATAATAAATAGACAACTAATACAAAATATTTGATGAAATCTGTAATCGAAGCAAGGTAATCCCAGTTCTTCAAAGTGCCATCTGGGGAACTTGCCATCAAAACACACATGGTATATTATATTTACTTAAACATGGTTTTACATTTAAAGCTGTTTAATAAGTCAAAGTAAGTCAAACTTCTCTGAAGCCGGTGATATCTATAACATGACTAACACAGAATTATTATAATGCATTAAATTCGATGCTGTTTGATGCATGGATCAGAAAAAAAAAAAAAAAGAAGCTTTTTTTTTTTTGCTTTTCCCTGAATTCCCACTCCCCTGATCACCTTCAAACGAATCAGCCGTGAACTTTAACAAGCTGAATCAAACAATCCGAACATGATTTCTGTGTGTGAAGAGAACTGTTCTCAAAGGTACTTCAACACCTCAGGTCTAGGCTAGATTAAAAGAGACTTACAGCACAGCCTGTAAAGCTCAAACACTCAAGTTAACAATGCCAGGTAGCTTGAGGGCTATCAACATTTTTATATGTACAAAATACACCCTATTTAATAACTGTAATATGTTTGTTGAGTCATCAGGTAACTCCATGTTAGGTAACACCTAAAGACACACCAAAAACCTCAGAAAAAACTACTTCTCGTGCCGCACAAAGCGAAGGAAACTAAGATCAAACTACAGGCGTTAATTTTAGGACAGTCACTCAGTTTCAACGCACTATAATCCATGAATTCAACAGCCTATTTATTTAAATGGGAATTATTTTCCTAAGCTTACGTACCCAGCACAGCGTGTCTGCTTAGAGCAGGCAGCCTGTGAGCCCAGGTGCTGCACAGAGGAGAGATCAGTCCCTCCCAAACTCTCTACAGGAATTAGAGAGTTAAAGCAAAATTACCAGGATTTTAGCACAGATCCAGCATTTGCACTTTCCCGGGTCTGTCTTTCCAAAGCCTTACAAACAAAAGGGGCAGACGGCTCAAGAACCCAAGAGATGAGATGTAACAAACACGAGGGGATAAACTGAGGGCAAGAACAACTCCAGAACCATCAGATGGACACGGGAGAGCTGTGAGATCTGAGCTGCTCGTGCTTCTCCCTCTCCTTCCTCTCTCTCTTTGCAGATCAACAAGACTGGGCTTGACTGCAGTGAGTCCTCTGTGCCTGAGCTGCTTCTTCCCCTCTGACAGTGTGCGTGGCAGCACACAGTGTTTAGTATCACTTCGTTGATATCAGCACTAAATTTCTGTGTACCATCTGGTGTGACTACAAGGGGAGACAGACACACCTGAGCAACCACGGGTGTCACATCCACCGGATTAAGTCCAGCCCGGTCATGAGTTCAGCACAGGGAAGCTGTTTAAGGCACTCCAGTCTCGGGCTTTTCACCCTCACCAGCTACAGGCAGGACTTTCTAATTCTCCTGTGACACCACTACAGTAAAAGCACCACAACAGCCTTACAGAGCCACTCAATCTCTTAGACACAGTGCCAGTGAATTTTAGGAGCTTGGAAAATACCTTCTCTCTGACTCTCCCTGTTGGGACTAGGACTGTTCCTCGATAAACTTTTTACCCCGTTGCAAACACCAGTTTTAGGATCGCCCTCGCCTCACCTCCACAGACTGAATTATCTCAGTGAATAACCAAAGCTTTGCCCCCACCGTGCGTATCAACAGGAGTCACTCACTGGTTACCCTGGCAAGGATCTAAAAGAATTAAAAAAAATTAATAAATAAAAGGGAAAAAATAAAAAAAGGGATAAGCTGGTCCATCTCCACCAGGGAAAAGGCAGTGCTTGTAATTCACTGGCTGCTCTGCACGTTGAGTCGATAAAAAAAAATAAACCCAAACAACAAAAATACACACACACACAAGAAAAACAAAGCAGAGAACTTACTGCCAGAGTGGCTGTACATCAGGCACTGCAGTGTCCTCTATTTTGTGAGCAGTTGCTACGTGCACTGCAGGTCCTTACCGAGACCCAGCAGCAGACCAGCACTGTGAGCCACTGACTCCCCTGGGTTGATATTGCTTCTGCCCTCAGTTCTCAGCAGGTGTTCACCCTGACAAAGCCTGTCCAAGGACCACAGATTCCTCCCCTGGTATCACTACCCCCAGCAGGTTGTGCTGCTGTTTTCTTTGCCATATAACGAATGCAAATTCGTTCAAGAAATTTCGGAAGTAGCCTCCATATCCTATTCTCCTCCTAATGGGGACTGCCCAGCCCCAGGGGAGAAGCAAGTCAGCCTAAATAGAAGAATAAATCCTGAAAGGTGATGAATTTTTCCTGGGAATGGAGCTGGGCCTCTCATTCTTCAGCCAGCTTGTGGCTTGAGTGGAGCACAGAAAGAGGGAAGGCACAGAGGGAGACCAGCAGCAGTGGTGGGAAAGTGAACCACAACTGCTGCTTTGCCAATTATACCTCAGTGTAGCCACATCACATCTTGCCAGTGGTTTCTAAGAACGTCCAAAATACACATATTTGTATTCCCAGTGCACACAGAACCATTTAAATATCACTTCCAAGCCAGTTGGTCTGACAAAGACATACACGGAGGAAGGTTGCTCCGTGTGCATCCTCAGAAACAAATGCCCTGTATTTTAAGTCCTCTAATCACGTGCGAATGCGGAGCAATTAATTGCCAGCATGCCAGAGTGTGATGTTGGGTGTTGCTGTTTCGCAAATCAAAAACCACGGGCTCTTGTTCACATCAACCCAGAATACAGCTCCAATCTGATATGGAGAGATGATTTCACGAGGAGAATCCGATAGTGGAGCAGTCTGCCCACAGCAGCTGTGGGAAGTCTGTCCTTGGAGGTTTTCAGTGGTGACCCTGGTTTGAGGAGGTTGGACTGAAGACATTCTGAGGTCCCTCCACCCTGAAAGATTCTACGCCAGCAGCCCCTTTTCTGCACAGCCATCCTGAAATGGGTGGGTTCCTCCTGGGATACTTTGCTGACACACATTTTTTGGGGTACCAGAACTACCCTGTGAGCTGATGCAGCACAGGCAAAGTAACTTGTTCCAGTGTTTTCTCCTACTCTCACTTATCCCACTGCCACAACAGAGGTCTTGGGCTCCTGGACCTGGCCAGACAGTGCTGCCAGGGGAGTAACTGTTAGTTACTGTTAATTCTTTTAGTAACTGTTCAGGATTATCTCTGGAGAACAGTCTGTTCTCTGGGTCTTTGGCTGATGTGATAACCAGGCACTTGCATCTGCAAGTTGTGTGGAATTACATCTTCGGTGGCCACCTACTGCCTCACAGCTCCTAAATATTTGCTGCCATTTAAAGCTTTTAGTTCTGTAAAATTCTCTCAGTGCTGTTCTCCAGTTCTTACCAAGCCTCTCCTTGTTTGCTTTCTCCTCACAGTGCTCCTGAGAAACGGCGGAACACGGGCACAGCCCCACATCCTGCTAACCTGGATCTTCATTGCTTTCCCAGGGCCAAAGGTCCCCTTAGGGCCAGAGCAGAAGTGCAAATCCTGCTTGATGCCCTTTGGAAAACCTGGCCACACTAAGCTAAACCAGTCACTGCTCAGAGATATATTGTGAAAATATATGTCGCCTCATGACAGTTGTAGTTTAATAAGTTCCAGGCCAACCTCCCTCTGCCAGTGGTAACGACAGAGTCACACACAGGCAGAAATAATTCCCATGGAAAAAGTCTTCACTGGAAGGGGACTATCAAGCATTCAAATGCCTCTCTGCAACTATGTTAAAAAAACAGCTGAAGTCAGTTCAACATTTTTATTTAGTGCTAATGCATTGTTTGCCCCGATAACATCACCAAGCACAACCTCTTCAAACAGGTGAGGTTTCGTGGAGCCTTCCACCCTTGGAAGTGCTCTGCATCGTAACAGCACTGCCAAAAACCTTCTATGCTGGCATTTACCAGCCCATCCACACGCTCAAAACTCAGCTGTGCTTGAATATGCTGCTTTTATTAGCAATGCAAGGGGCTTGCAAAGCTGCACCTACACGTAGCATCCCACCGCACACCCCACCTGCCTTTGCCACGTGGCAGCGTTTCATCTCCGCCAGGGCACTCAGATTTCGGTGCCTTCTGCGCAGGGATTCCAGAAATAATCACAGTAATTCACATTTGATACGACTGTTTACCTCGCAGGCTTGGAGATTTCACGGGTCACGCACCAAGGTGAGCCAGCTGAGGTAACGAGTGGCTTGGATTTTCAATGGCCCTCATAAAAGCCAACGAGAACTGCCACGAAATAAATGGATCATTTAATCAGTTACTGACTGCGGTAATAAAAAGTGGGAGGGCACCAGCGTGTTCCCAGAGGGATTCATGCTTGGACTTGTAGATTGGAATATTTATCTACGAAAAGGGTAAGTAGAAAGGTGGCAGTTTACTGATTATTGAGTTGTCACGATCACAGAAGTGTAGAACAGCCACAAAAGTATCTTGCAGAGTATTAACTGGCCAGATAAAACAAGGAGGGAATTTCAAAGCCAAATGCAACATAAAAATACAGTCTGAACCTCCCTTGTGGGGTCAGAACTGGCTACTTCTAAAACCCAACACTGCTGATTCTCTTTCTTTTCTCTTATCAGCACTACTTCATTTAGAAGTTATTTCATCCATATGAACAAGTGTGGTGTTCAGCTGCTGCCAAAGGTTCTGAAATTGCTGTTTGAGTTTCTGTTCAAACATAATAAGAAGGGAAAAGTATTGCAGTAAAACTCGGGTTGTCTTGTATTCCTTTATTTCAGGAACTGCTGCTCTTCAAACCGACCACCAGCAACGCTTTCGGCCACAATTAACCAGCTCCCTGTTGTCCTGAGGTGAACCAACAACTTTCTGCCAAATCAGAAAGGCTGGAGAAAAATTCTGTAATCTTATTTTTCAAAACAGATGCAACTTCAGAAGAACAGAAGGAATTGCTGCTGCATGTCCAACCTTCAGTTTACCCCTCTGTGTTTTATCCCTTTTCTTGTTTTACAGCAAATACACCTAACGAAGGTTATTGTAACAATCACCCAAATCAGACCAGATCAGTCCAAAACCATTTCTTGTCTACTCCGATTTCTCACTCAGTTTTTATACTTACCTCAAATTGTGAAGCCTACCTGAATTTTTGCTTTGCAGTGTTATGGATGAAGACAAAATTGGAAGAAAGAAGATATTAGAACAAAACAAAACAAAAAAAATCAGCTCAGCCATGGTGAGAACAATATTATACACCAGATAAACTTTACAGACACCTCAACAAGAGATTGGTTTATTACACTGAGGGCACTGGTTTATTTTTGGCATCTTGTATGTGTACTGCAAGTATCTTACATATCCATGTTATAGCTTACCAGTAAATTAAGAGGCAGTTTGGGGAATGTTCAATTCAAAATTTCAGTGCCAAACTTTCAGCCTCAGAAGCAACAACTTCAGAGGAGTTCTAAAATTACTGTGCATCAGGAACTGCTCACCTTTGCTTACCCCTCTCTAATAAAAATAGCCCTGTTATTTTCCCCAAAAGATTGTCTCCACCTCAAATAGATGAACTCATCAGTGCCACCAGTCACTGGAAATAAATACCAGTATTACACAAAGCACCTAATTTGTTGTGATCACTGCAAATACCACTGTAGTGATCCCACCGTATTTAACTGCTGTAAAACCCAGCTGGAGGTTGATCACAAGTGGTGAGCCCCAAAAAGGGGAACCAAAAGGGTTACCAAGCACTGCCACAGAATCTTCCTTCAGAAAAAGAGTTCCCTTCAGAATTTTAAAGGAAACAGGAGGGACAGGCTGGGGAGACATGGAATTCTGAGCATCGTATTCTCCTTTTGCACCTTGCAAAGGCAGCCCACAGCACAGCAGGGTGTTTGGGCAACCAACAGGCTAAAGCTGCCTCGTGGAAACGTGAAGAGAAGATGGTGCCAGACCCTTCAAGGAGCACAGGTGAAGTGCAGGAGGAAATGTGAGCAAATCCTGATACATAAAAGGAAAAAACTCCTCGCGGTGGCAGTGCTGACCTACCAAAACAGACTGCTCAGAGAAGTGGTGGACTCTTCATCCCTGGAGATGTTCAAAGCTCAGCTGGGCAAGCCCTGAACAACCTGCTTTGAGGTCTGCTGGCTGGGCTAAGAAGCCTCCAGAAGTCTCTAGCATGCCCATTCTAAATTTGGCTTTGAAGGGTATATACAAACTCTATATACTAGATAATGAGGTAAGAGCCACGTCTTTAAAGCAAACTCCCCTGAGTTCACCTGTGCAGGGTAAATAGCAGCCCAGTCAAAGCAATTTTCATTTGACCAAATCCAAGTCTTTTTCCCAAAGTTCTCATTGAAACGAAGCATAATAAGGGTATCAAGCACTCAAAACAGCCTATTGTTTGTTAGCAGTCAAGCAGACCTATCCCAGAGCACATGGCACAGGATTGCATCCAGATGGTTCTGGAATATCCCCAGTGAGGGAGACTCCACACCCTCTCAGGGCAATGTGTTCAGGGCTCGGTCACGGCACTGGGAAGAAGTTTTTCCTCCTGTAAAGGTGGAATTTCCTGGGCATCAGTTTGTGCCCATTGCCTCTTGTCTTAGTGCACTGAGGAGAGTGTGGCTCCAGCCTCTTGCCACCCACACCTCTCACTGACACCCAGGGATGGGGCCCCTCTCAGTGTCTCTCCTGGAGGCTGAACAGCCCCAGCTCCCTCAGCTTTCCTTGTAAGGGAGATGCTCCAATCCTTTATCCACCTCTGTAGCCTCTGCTGGACCCCCTCCAGTAGTTTCCTGCCTCCAACCAGCCCCTGTGCCACTGATTATGACCCTCTGGGATCTGCTGTTCAGCCAGGATTGATGGGGGAGAGAAGATAAAATTCATCACAAACAGTGTCTCGTTAATCACTGCCAGTCAACCAGAAAACTCAGAGAAGGCAGAAAATATTCAAATATTAGTATTTGAATAGTATTTTTTTTTAAAAAAAAAAAGGTTAGCTGCTTACCCCAGCTATGTGAGGCTTGACAACACCACAGAAAGTGGCGTCACAACACATCCTGCGCACCCACAAAAGGCAGTTTTCCTCTTCTTCCACGAAGATTTTGCTGGAATGTTTTGCCAAGAACTCCTGTGCACAGCACCTCCCTGTGTGCGACACTCTCGGACAATGCAGATTCTGTCACCGGGGACAGAACGAAAGGCACAGATTATTTGTTTCAGGAGACTGTTTTGACACCACACTGAAATAGCCAAAGGTGCATTCTGTGTATTCAGGAGATTAACAGATTTTATTGTTTTCTAAAATATTTGACAATACAGAGAACCCAGACCGGTAATTCCTGACAACTTCAGTGACCCTCCTGTGGATGAACATTTATGGTGGCAAGTTTTCCTTGACAGACGTGTACAAACATCCACCTCCTCAGCCTGCACACTTTGATTCATTGAAAATGAGGACTAAATATAGCCATAAGCTCAAAAAGCAAAGTCCAAGACTAATAAACAGTGTATTATAGTTACCTTGAAAAAGCTTTGTCAGCTTTATTACAGTGTAGCTTCCTAACAGAGCATCTCTACTTACCTCATACTTAGTTTAACACAGATCTGTGGAATTTGACACCCCAGTTTTAAGTGTCACAAATGGCTACTATTTGACACGATTACAGCTGGCCAGGTTGTATCTGCAAATGTAGATTTTACAGTGTTCTGCTACAATAATCCACATATGGACTAAAGCTACTTGATAGTCTGACCCATTCACTTATCCACAAATACTGATTTTGAGTATATTGGTGCGTTTTTACTGTACTTCTGCAAAGTCTAATCACAGGATGCTTTGGCTATTGTACAGTAATGAATATGGCAGGAAAGCAGATTTAAATATACCTATAACTTAAACTCTTAAAACAGTTCTAAATCTTATTGACATCCAAAGGCTTGGTAACTAACAGCCATGCTCTTTATACTCTGGAATATCAAATCATATGTACATATACACAACATAGACAGGCTCTTAATAAAAGCATTTAAGTCTATTTTACAGTCTTCTCTCTTCAAGAAAATCAGCCTTCACAGATTTAACATTTCAGATCACCCAAAAAACATTAGCAGTTTAAAGGACTTTTTTTTTTTTTTTTTTTTGTCCCCTGCAAACATGTGCTGGAAATACTCTGGGGCTTATGCATGATTTACCTTTCTTTTGAATGCCATTTAAGATCCAGATGGAAAACTCTTAGTTTAAGTGTCAACCCATGTGAAGAACATTCATAACAGAGTCCCAACCCATGACACCTGCAGATACCTCTGCTACAATAACCTTCTGTAACAGATATTTATTAAATACAGTATTTTGTTTTACAACTCCATTTACAACTTCAAAGCCATGCTGACGACACAGGAAGATTACTACAACGTGGAAGGAGTTTTCATTCAGTCAGCTGGTGACTAAATCTATGTCATAATTTAAGTATTCATTGATAAATCCAGGCATACAAAAAAGGTGCTTAAACTACATGGCATTTAAATAAAAAAATACTGCATCTTTCAGACATTGATAAGAACAAATAAAAAATTAACTATAATAATCTTTAAAATTCAAGTTGCAAGTTACTGAAGGTCACTTAAAATAACTGATTAAACAAAAGTGAGCACAAGCCACATATCCAAGGTAGGATGAGGCACAAGCATAGAAAATGCAAAAATGTTTAGAATCCACAATGACAGACCATGTGGGAAGAAAAAGCTTAAAAAGTATTTTTCCTATCATACTATTTTTTCCACCTAACCCCTTTTCCTTTACATTGTGCACAAGTTGTGATGAAAACAATGTCAGATTATTGGTTCAGACTTTTGCCTTTGATTCAGCATTATTTCTGTCTCAAGCTCTCGCCTTTCCTTTAAAATATATACATTCTATACACCATTCTGCTTCCTCTCCCTGGAACTAAATACACTGTACAGGCCTCCAGAGCTTTGGGAACACCTCTGTGTTTTATTCTGTCCTTTGTCACTGGATGGGTTCTACATAGTTTGCTGGGTATAAACCCACTTGTCCGTTGTCCAGGCGTCCCTTGCACCAACCCTGCTCGTCTTCGTTCTCCATTTTAGTTAATTCATCTCCTGGGGGAATAAAAAAAAAAGGAAAATTGTTAACAGACTGTAACATCTTAAGTAACATCACGAAGATAAATGACAATTACCTACATGTCCAGTTTTATTTCCCTGCCCAACAGAGGCCCCAGTAGAAACCTTCCCTTCTTTGCTCCTCATGCTGTTGCTACTGAGAACATCTATCACTTACGGATTTGCATATGGGATAAGAAAACAGGAAGGAACAACCTACTTAGAAACTAAAATATTACCTGGATGGCGTTTCAAAAAGCTTACAGAATTTTTTTTTTTTACTTTTGAGGTTATATACTGTGTTATTTCACTGTAAGATCAAAGACTCCCTAATATTCAAAGGTTTGAACAGTCAAAGATAGCTGTGGATGATACAACAACCTCTGAACTAGAGTAATCCTACGTTTTTTAACCCTCAACACATGTCAGTGCAAGCGAAAGAAATGTTGCTGTCGATGCATCCTTTTAAGAGCTTATGGCAGATAAGGATGAAAATGCCTCAAAAATTAAGTAACGCGGAGTTTGCTCTCAGCAAAAGCTGAAAGTGAACGTCCAGACACTCGTGAACTATAACATCACTTTAGTTTGACTAAGCTAACCTTGTACAGCCTCAGGAAATACTCTGGCGTTAGGGAGCCTCCAAGATTTTATATGTGAGCAAATGAACATCCACCTCAGCCAGGTAAAAAGGCCACACTGAGCAACAATTATTCCATCCTGATCCGCGTCAAACGGTTTGCCTGGATAAAACTGATTTGTGTTTCACCTTAGTTAGCAAGAGGAAATACAGGATGAAGGTATTAACCACTTATTACAGTCCCAAATGGTATAAAGTCTTGGCATCATCTAGGAGGACACGAACCAGCCTAAAGAATGTAAATTCTTTGGCAGAAATAGCCAAGCTTCATATTAAATCTTTCTAAGACATCTATCTTCTACAGTTCCTCTCTTAGATAAAAAGGGTTAAAGTTTCATCTCCTCTGGCTTGTATGTTTACCAGATAACTAAAAAAAACCCCAAACCATTATGAACAGAAGTTTGGCACTGCTGGCTCTACTTGGTTCGTGGAGACATTTTTTTCCCCCCCCACTGCAGAATGAGAGAGAGAGAGAGCACAGTTACAAACCTCCCTGCTGCTTCCATGAAGTGTACGTTAATAAAGAGTGAAATATGTTAATAAAAATGAAATATCTTAATAAAGAGTGAAAATCAAACCACACTGACAGTGACCCCGCCAGTGCAGTTGCATTTGTATTCAAGCTTAGGCTTGGAAACTCAGTGATCTTGGAGGTCTAAGGAGATATTAACACTTTAAAGTGTCATCTGCACAACAGTTACAGTGAAACAACTGTGATGATAAGAACAGAACACACAATAACATGTTCTGACAACATTTACTGTAGCTATTTATTCTCAGCCATGGCAGGGCCACAGCAGGGCAAGACAGACATATGGTAGGTTTTTTTTATATATATATATATAAAATAAAAGCTCTCATAAGATATAAAGTTATTCTTCCTCTTTGGAAGCCTTCCACAATTGTTTGCCAAGGGAAAAAAAAAAAAAGAAAAAACAAACACCAAATGTATAAAACATTCCA
The DNA here is from genome assembly GCA_013399855.1 of Oxyruncus cristatus. Lineage (NCBI taxonomy): Eukaryota > Metazoa > Chordata > Aves > Passeriformes > Cotingidae > Oxyruncus > Oxyruncus cristatus. Next base: position 1,131,595 of record VXAY01004465.1, read on the forward strand.
CTAATAAAAATGAGTTTCCTGTATTAAAGTATATTTAATGGACACTATGCAGAGCAGATACTCTACAACACGTATCTGGAAGTNATCAACCCACACTGACAGTGCCCCCGCCAGTGCAGTTGCATTTGTATTCAAGCTTAGGCTTGGAAACTCAGTGATCTTGGAGGTCTAAGGAGATATTAACACTTTAAAGTGTCATCTGCACAACAGTTACAGTGAAACAACTGTGATGATAAGAACAGAACACACAATAACATGTTCTGACAACATTTACTGTAGCTATTTATTCTCAGCCATGGCAGGGCCACAGCAGGGCAAGACAGACATATGGTAGGTTTTTTTTATATATATATATATAAAATAAAAGCTCTCATAAGATATAAAGTTATTCTTCCTCTTTGGAAGCCTTCCACAATTGTTTGCCAAGGGAAAAAAAAAAAAAGAAAAAACAAACACCAAATGTATAAAACATTCCACTAATAAAAATGAGTTTCCTGTATTAAAGTATATTTAATGGACACTATGCAGAGCAGATACTCTACAACACGTATCTGGAAGTGACCACAAGGCACTTTGTAGGCAGATTCTTTGAATACCCAAGGAAATCCCATCTAGGAATATCCATGTACATTTAAACCCAGCCCTAAAACGCATTAATCCTCTGTTGACAGCTGCTCAGGAGTCTGGGGATACCTACAAGGGAGCACAGGATTGAGGACATTTTAAACTGGCTCCCACAGGACCTGAGGAGTTTTTTCCCTTAGTCTTTAGTTCAGTGCAAATCTGTCACACAAATACTTCTGAAAAAACTCCCCTAAGTTTAATTATAATTCAGCATCTGTAAGGGAATTCATGGGCTAGGATGTCACCCCTTTCCTAGGGTTGATACAACCACCTAATTTGGTGATGTAACATACTTTGATGTTCTTCTTTCCAAGGCATTAAGCTATTCTTTAATTTAAATCTACCTACGTCTCACAGTCCATACTTCCTGCACTCTATTTGTATTTATGGGTATGACCATCGCATGGTTTTGCCAGCGAAAGACTCCTGCAAACCCCTTGGTTTGAAAAACTCCTGCCACCCTGCTGCTCCACAGGCACAGCACACACACACACAGCTCCAGAGGGATGAACTTGCTTCCCACCCCTGCTGAGTAAAAGGAGCAGGTAAAGCCTGCAGGATGAAGACTCATTTTGGTTGCTGTGCATTCCACAGATGTTTTGTTCCCACTGCGCTTCCGTCAGGGCACAATTCAGCCAAGCTGCTGGACAGACAAACCCATTCCTCCGCTCTGGAAGCCTACAATACTTATCCACCAAAAGGAAAAGTGTTTAGGGGTTTCCCCACTAAACTCTGTAGGGTTGGCACCTCTAGACAGCTAAAAGCAGCAGCTGTTACTGCCACCAAGTGAGGATTTTCAGATCTACAGGTCATTTTGTTTCACAGAGGAAGGAATATCCCAAAGAGATGCATCCCAGCATATTCCAAACACATTAGGAGTCAGTGCTGCCAAACGGGAGATGCTAAGAAGGACTATTAGGGAGGGATGAGGGTTAGACAGGATCCTGTAAGGGGAGTTGTACCTTCAGAGAAACAGCTTTAGAAACAAGCCAAAAAAGGGGAATAAACTCTCCAACCAGTTTGGGGGGTTAAAAAACTGACATTCCTTAATTCCAGCACCGGGTGCAGGAGGGATCTCTCCAGCTAAATGCACAGCCAGCAGACTAAAACCAGGTTATATTCATGAAACTAGTACATCCATTACATTTCTGGAACACCCACTTATATGCTAAATACTTCCATGGACTTATTTGGAAATGAGTAGGGGTGTTTTGAAGGTCTCTGGTTCCCCATTCCCCAAATTATCCTTTTATGAATCCCTTCTCCTTGAAAGTATCTCAATCTGTGGACAGGTCAAGATGCACTTTTCTTATCAGCTTTGCTCAGACACCCTGTCTTTGCTCTCAAAACTAAGACATTTACTAGTAAACAATAAACTGGGATAGGTAAATCCCGGGATTAAGCACCAGCTGGCACGGGATTACCAGTCACCAATGCAGGGAGTCAGCACTATCTATTACAGGACCACACTAATCTCTGACATAGGTACTAAGCACTATCTGGTACAAAACTAGGCATTATTCACTGATATTTTGATAAACACTATGTTGCTAAAGTTAAAAGACTTCCCCCACTGCTGCACGAACTGCTTTTTAAAGAAATATGACTTGTTCTGTAACACAGGCGAGTCCAGAAAATAAAAGATAAAGAGGAAAAAAAAAATCCCCAGCCTTTCTCCTTTTCAATAAATATTCTGAAAGATCTTTTTAGTATTAAGTACTGTTGGATAAATCCCTTTAATGTTGTGCACTCACCAGCTTTAAAGCTGAGCTCATCCTGCTCTTGGCCCTCGTAGTCGTAGAGCGCCCGTACTCTCACCTCCATGGCTGGAGAGGTGTCCTCATCAAAGGGATTGGTGTCTCCGTTGGCGTCAGTGGAAGAGAAGGGATTGTTGGACTCCTCATCAGACCAGTCTGTGGGGTAGCTTTGGTTTTTTTCATAGCTGCTCACGCTGAAAGTCAGTTTTTAAATTAGTCTTTTCTGCTCTTAACATAGGACAGTAGAGATACCACTAAGGTATCAGCTCCCTAATTGAGATTAAACTCCACTCTAAGGCTCAGTTTTGAAACTTTCTTTCTTGTCCCTGTCAGTCTTTAACTGACAATGCCTCATTAAAAAAACCCCAAAACACAAAAAAAATATCTTGTAATACATTTACCAAGGTAGAAAAAGGCAAAACCAACACACAAAGATAGCCTCCTCACAAACTCAAAACACTTCCCTATCAAGGAATCTACACAATCCATGGGACTATTTAGAAAGGTAAAATGGTAGCAGATGAGAGGAATTATCTGGTTTAGGATGAGACATTTAAATAGCTTTGCAGAACCTTCTTCCCAAACCTCTATGCACCTCTGCAACACTTTTTGCATGGTGCAATCCACCAGTAAAGAAACTTGTATTTCTATCATATTATACTGCAACAAGTCTATGATTTAAAGGAAAGTTCACTGTCCAGCATGCACATGCCATTTAAGAGAAGGGTATGTCCTTCGTGTGTGAACTGAAGCAACAGGCAGCTGCTCGAGAAGGTCCTAAACAAAAAAAGAAAGCAACCTTAAAAGCAGATTTATTCAGCAAGAAGACACAGAGTAAAGCCCCAGAAGCAGTTTCACTAGAAAAACACATCAGTCTTGACATTTTATAGGAGGGGGAAAGGAAGGGGAAAAAAGCAACAGCAGTTCTGTTAGCAACTGCCAATAACCCCAGTGGTTTCAGACCAAAGACCAAGGCAACAGATGTGGCATCTGTTAGGAAAGACGAGTTAGGTCACAGTGTTGCTCACACAACTGCTTAAAAACACTTCATGCACCGACCAGCAGAGTGTTATAGAAACCAAAAATAGGAAACCCTGGACAGAGAAAGTGCAAAATGTGAAAACAATTTAAATAAAAAACAATGACATTTCACCAACTTTTTGATCTTATTGTCCTCCTTTTCACTGACAGTACTCCCAGTATCTTCTTCATCTTCAAAGGGATTGTAACTTGATTGTACTGACTGCACTGTGTTACTCTGGACACTAAGACTGCTAATTTGGAAAAGAAAAAGCATTATGGTGACCCTATCTGTGGAAGAGCAGAACACTGTCACTGGTATCCCACTAGGCAGTTTCTTAGCAGACCCCTCCTTCAGCCAAATTTAGAAAAAAAATTAAAAAAGAAAAATAAACAAAACCCCAAACATCCATCAAGTGCAGCACAAGACCCAAAAAAAGCCTGGAAAGTCTCACATTCCTCCACAATAAGAAATATCCTTCGTGGACCATAATTTCTTTTTCCCACTGCCTGCAATAAAAAGGCAGTGCAAAGTTTCTAGCAAATCTTATTCCTCTTTTAAGCAGCTGATGTTGAGAGTTTTATATTAATCACATCCAGAATTCTGAAGTGACTGTTTTGCAAGCTAAGATTTCACAGTCTGATTGTCTTTTCTAGAGATGGGAAGACAGCAAGAGACTACCAGGTTAGCTACAGAAAGTTCACTGTCTCCTGAAGCTTGGCTTCCTTCAATTCCCAGTGCAAAGAGAACTGTGAAATGGAGAATGATTCCCAAATTAACTTGTGAACTGCAGAGACATCACTAAAAATGCCCACAGATATTTACCATTTTACTGAACAGCGACTTTTGGATGCTGTAGAGCTTAGTGTAGATAACAATCTTTGGCAATTAGTCTTTTTAGGCATGAAAAAAACTACCTGCTGTGTTTGTTAGGTTGTGAAACTTGGTCTCCTGTCTGATTTATACCAGTTAAAGTCACTCCATCAGAAGCCTTCTTCTTTTCTCTTCTACTGAGGGTACGGTTCAGATCTGCAGACCATTCCTATCAAGGAATGCAAAACATGATGCAGACATTTAACTGAACAAGTAATTGCCACATTTAAATTTCAAACTGAGTTATGGAACAGACATCTATCCTTACAACAGAACCAATAATTATTAAAGAGGTGAGTTAGTCTAAATGTTCCAGTTAGAAAAATCAAAAGAGCTGGCCAGTGCAGCTCTTAAAAAGATGTACTGTGAGCGCTCACAGTTTCAAACAGTGCCAGGACATCTGGCTTTAAAAGGCAAATCTTACATTTAATTTAAAAAGGTGTTATAAGAGAGGGCTTACTTCTCAAGAAGTGCTCCCAGAATGACCTACAATTTCACTGTACATCACTTCTCCTGTCCCTAAGATTTGAGCCATGAGGTCCTTCACTGTGGATTTAGTGACATTCATTGTCCTAAAAATCCATCTGTGAGAGTTAAGGCTCAAATCAACAAATGGCAGGACTCAGGATGCCACTTGCAGACCCTCCTTGATGTTTTGAGCCATCCAGAGGCAGATGGACAGGCAGGATGAGACCCAAACACAGCTCCTACACATCAGGGCAAACCAAGCTGCGTACACTGATGTAAAACAGGGAACAAACTGGATGCAAGCAAAGTATCCTATGCTGAGACATGTTACCTCTCAGAACCCTTAGAGGTTAAAAAAAAAAAAAAAATCATATTTTTAACAGGAAATTAAAGTTTTGAGAGTTGCTATTACTACTGGGCTTATACATGTAGCAGAGCAAGCCCAGTTTAGAGTGCTTTCTAGCCAACTCTTCAGAGATACATAATTATTTTAACTTTGCAAAATACACATTGGCTTTCTGGGTTACCACAGTTTAAAGACCACTGACCTATGCACATTTGCAGTTTACAATGCAATTTCATAGGCATTTGATCATGACTTTTTTTTTACTTACGTCATCCTTGTAGCATGTAAATGAGAAAAAACTTGATTAGGAGAATAGTGACCAGAGGGTTTAATTTGTTCATTATAATGCTTGAGAAAAACGATGGTAATTTCCCCTCACAGAATTAACTCTAGTTCAGCATTTCAGGTAAATTCTGCAGTATTATTATGAGTTTTCTTCCTCAAACCTTCTGATCTAAAGTTACTCAGTATTTTAAAAACAAGTGATATTTTCCATTATTGTTAATAAGGGAATAGTGAAACAGTTTATTCTTCCACTCCATTAGTTTAATGTCTAGAAATTATTTCAACTAAACACAGGATTCTGGTCAAACTCATTCCAAATCCAGCTATTTGATACCCCAGTACTACGATTCTGCACTGACACATGTCTGTACTTAGGTCAACAGAACACTGCTTAGAACAACCCCTTTCTTTTGAAGATGGCATTCAGCAATTAAAGGAACAACTTTTTTTTTTTTTTAATATGGTAGCACTGAATTTTAAATACCAGTTTTCAAATTCTGAAGTATTTAGTTCAGACTTTTTCAGAGTCTTTGCTGCACTCAGTTACCTGGTAACAGCAAGGAGATTCAAATTCAAGTCTGACACCAAAGGGTGTCAAAACATATGTAAAACATAAAGGTGACACATGCAGGTGTCAGAGATGTATCAACTAAATGATGGCTAATGACTTTATCTTGAAAAACATCACTACAGTTTTCTGGGTTACCCCTTTTCTCTTTAAATAGGTGCTCAACATAATCCCCTCCAGAAGTTGGGGGGTGAGAAGGAAAACTGAAAATTAAGAGAAGAAAACTACTCTGACTTGCAGAAACAAAACATTCAGCACTGGAAGCCTGAAGTTATACCAGAAAGGAATATTACAAAAAGCAAAGAGGAAAAAACAGGCAAACCAATTCTGGGTTTTAGGTACTCTGAGCTTACCTCAAACTGAGGCCAATTCATTGACATCCCTGGCCCTTGGTTGGCTCTGAACCACCTCAAGTCTTCAACAGCATCTGCTGTTTTGATGTTCTGTTCCAGCTCTCGGTAAATATTTTTGTAACTGCAAAACAAATTTGTCTTTGGATTTAGTATAACTTTTAGAAACATGGCAAAGCCCCTAGTCAGTTTTGTTTGTTATTTTTTTTTTTAATATTTCGAAACTCACAATAGCATTGAAAAAGAACAACTTACAGCAAGACAGACTTTTATAGCAAGACAGACCTATTAACTGCCTGTAAAAAAGGAAGAGCAGTGCAACAAGTAAACCTGCTGAAAGTTCACAAAACCATAAAATTTGCCAGACTTTAGAATTATGACTCTTGTGTAAAGTAATTTAATTGGCTGGCAGTAAAAACAGGATGCACATGGGACTGTATTTAAACTACCGAACAGCAGCCTTGAAGCTGCTTGAATTTAAAAGCCCGTCTACAGTAGACACTGGTTTTGTGCTAAGTCCGTGGGACTCTGGATTAAGACAGAAGTTTTCACAAGGAGATTTTGTCTTACAGTTTTACCTTGCAACATTGGACAAGTCAAGGTGCTTCTGGACTTCCAGTAACACTTCTCGGAAGAAACGCAATCGTTTTTCCTCGAACTGCTGGCACTGCTCAAACACCTGCTCCATGTTCTCCATGTACTGAGGAGTGGCATTATCTAATTCCTTCAGGGATTTCTCATACTTTTCTTTTGTCTGGGGGTAGAAAACCAAACTGTTAGCAGTGTATTTTATTATTATCTTATAACACAGACTTATCAATGGCCCAGATTTAGAGCAGAAGTTCCCAAATTGCAATCTCTTCTCGTGACCACTGGACATTAGATCATGATGAGAGTTATCTAAGTAAACTGCAAAACAGTTACAATAAAGCTCTAAAAGCCTCTTCTCTGGCTTTTTAACAGACCATGACAAATGCTGGTGTAATACTAAAGGAAAGAGTAAATCACAGCAGGCAGTCAAGTTACTGAAGTTCTTTGGAGATCTTTAAAACTGTTTTCTTTCCTCCTTTAGTAATTTACAGTCCGCTGTGAGTTGTGACCAAAACCCCAAACACTGTATCAATCCTTGTGAATGTAAATTGCTTATGTTGTGAGCTCAGTTAACAGACAGAACCTCAGAGACTGCACTAATTTACAGAAATAGTCCACAGAGAGGAATTAAAAGATCCCACCCCATGGAACAGCAGCCTTCCAGACCACAGGACAGCATTCTCAAAGGAAAAAGACATCCCTGAAGAAAGTCGAAATAGAAAAGCCTCTTGGTGGCAGCCCACTAAAGAGCTAAACCAAACTGGGCAAACACAACAGCACTTATTTAAATGGATTATATCTTTTGCTGGCTTATTGTTCTTAGCTCACTGCTGAAAGCCCTAGGTGAAATAGTGTATGACACAGTAGTCATTCTTCAGAGGAGAATAACTGGGCAGAAACCCAGGCTTGGGAGAACACTAAGTTTTGGTACTGAAGATAAGCTCCCCTGCTGCTCACAGCACACTCAGGAGGGAAGTAAAAAGCTAAAATACGTGCAAGCTATGGGTTAAAAAGGATGTCAGCACACGGGATACCTTTAGCACATCTTGTTTGCTTCTCTCCACTTTGTCCTGTAACTTCTTAAGCTGCTCAGGATTCAGTGCTGGGTCAGCTTTGCTGTTTGTTTCCCTGGATATGGCCAGTTTCTCCTCTTTGCAGGCTGCATGGTAGGCCTTCTTTGCAGCTTCCACCTACAAAGCAGAGTTGAGTATTTGCATCTGGGACAGCAGACAGCAAACATCGACTACTTTTTAGCCTTAAAATCATGATGCAATGAAGGAAGTGTCAGGTTTTGTTTCAGGATGTTCATTCTTTCTTGGGGGGAATGTGGTTTTTTTCATTTAGGCCAAGGAATCAACACGAGGAAACGATTGCAGCATTCTCTCACCACACAAGAAATGTCACTCATACAGCTTAGAGAAGTGTTGAGCAGACTCAACAAAAGGTTTACACACAAAGTCCCCAACTGAACATTTTTCCTCATGCCCACATCCTCCTGCTCCCCTTCTTCTACAAACTTGTTATTTAAGGATAATGTTACATGACAGGGGAAAAAAAAAACAAACAAAACCAAAAAGACAAACATATTTCCCCTGCTCATTCCTTTGAGCAATTCATAGCTTTCAAATGCAGGAGGTCAAATAACGTTTAAGTGATAGCTTAAATCCCACTTTTTTCAGATTTTCACTGAAGTCACCAAGATTAGGAGAGACCAAGAGAAAAATGCTTATTTTCAGAAGAGGACAGAAAGCAAGAGATCTTTTTGAGAAAGGAGGGTCCAGCAGAGAGAACAGGGAGTTTACTCCCTTATAGAGCTTTGAGACATTAGTATATGATAACACAGCATATCTAATACATAATCTACTGCTGTACCTCTTTCAGTTTTTTTGCCCAGGGTTTCTGAGCTTTCCTAAATCCATCTTCTGCTTCTTTGGTTTCCTTAAATCCTCCCATCATTTGCTTATGAAAGGCTTCCTTCTGCCAGTTCTTGATTTTTTCAAAATCTTCATTCATCAGTGAACCTTTTACTTCTAGATGTAGTTCACTCACTTTTTCAGCTTCTGACATAAAAGCACACCAAGCCCTTTCTACTGTTCCATACTGTGGGCCTAAACACAACAGAAAGTGTCATTTCTCAGTAACCACCACCCACATGGAACTTATATTCCCAAGAAACTACCTCAAACTATCCACTTACATTCACTTCTAAACAGCAATACCGATGCAAACCTAGAAAAGGTAATAGGTTTTTTCCACAGGAATTTAGAATACTGCAAAATTTACGCCGGAAAATTGAATATTCATTCAGTCTGCAGCCCTGTGCCACCGTTCTCAGTATTCCACCTTTGAACTGCCTTCCGTTTCTCAACATGCTCTTTGAAGCCCAGACAACCACGAAAGGACAAACTGTGGCAGAATACATTAAAATGGTGTATCAACTTAGCCTTATTAGAGCAATACTAGTCTTTTCCCCACAACCACTGACCCCTTATTATTCAGAATCCCTTTTCAAACTGTGCTCTCTACTATGAGTTATCTAGAAACAGTTAGTTTTATAAAACATACCTCAGTGCTGGAGGCAAGATACATCTGCTTCAGTAAGGGACAAGCAAACTTGCAAAATAGCAGGGCTTTGGTTGCTTTTTTACCAAGAAAACCTTGGTCATTTGTCACATTACTGAGCCTCTTGCAAGGACTCCATATAGGCTAAAAAGTGCAGTATTTGTACTTACCAAAACTAAGACATACAGAAATGTTTTCTGGGTTTTTTTTTCCAGTGGGGAAAGCTGTCAGAGCTCAGAATCAGAAGGGATTACCTTTTTCCACAAGCTGTTTCCACCTTTTAGCCCATTCTGTGAGCTGCTGAGCATAGACCTTCTCTATCCGTGCCCGTTCATGGATACAATTCATGAGGTCACTGCAGAGTCTGTGACCATCGTCAATCCTTTTTACTGTCCTCTTGTAATTCCCAACCTGCAAGGAGACAAACACTCAATGTCTGCTTCAAAGCTCTGGAAAGAAGATAAATCTCCAACTAACACAAACAGTGTTCAATAAGAGTAAGATAATCTAGCAGGAATGAATCAATTATGGCATAGGGTTAAATTATCCTAAAATCCAACTGCAATAATAAAACAAAGGTCACAAGTTCTGCTGCAAAAAAAAAAAATTGTTAATTTTAAAAGTGAAAGCTTTATTATATTTTTATTAGTCCTGCAATGTAGGAGGATACAGAACGAAGATGTGGAGAAAAATGCACACTATTACAATGAGCATCCACCATGTAACTAACACTCTCCTTTCATTCCTGTGCACATGGGATAATTAATCTACATGACTGAAGGAGGAAAAAAAAAAGCCTTACACTGCTCCCAGAGTAATATTTCCACTAAATTCAAGGTCACTCACGTTGGCTTTTGTAAACATTAAACAAGACCTAAGAACTCTGTTAACAGAACTTGCTCAGCCTGTTAAATGTCACAGCCAGTTTCTTATCTGCCCCAACCACCTGACTGAAAAATAAAGATTAGCAGTAAATGAAACACTCAGATACTCAAGGCAGGTTAGTCATTTTTACATTTGAATCATATCTGCTCCCCATCTGACACACAGAAGAACATCCAGCTTTTAGGCTGACATTTATTCAGAATTTTGTCAGCAGATGTACGTTCTGATGAAAGTGGTATATAGGGAAATGCTCTTAAAATGGAAAAAAGCTCTTTATTAAATGCTGGAAAAATAAGTCACTGTACTGATAAATACACATATATGTTGGGACTCATCATTAAAGCCAGGGAGAAAAATAAAATCAAACCCATCAATGACAGGACAAACCCAACTCTTTTAGACAGTGGCCTGAAGGAGTTCCTTCGAGCATGTTTTTTGGGTTGGACTAGATCCATTTCAACAGATCAAGGAAGCTTAGGCAGCACCTAAGTAAAGCATTAGCTGGCAGTCACTGATTTGTGTAAACCCTGTAAAGAACTGCACACAATAATGGAAGATAAGAGGGTCCCAGCATCACAAAGCAGCTGATACCAAAAATCAAGATGGTCACTGCATCCATTCCAACAGATGGCATTATTAACAAGAAAGTATGAAAAATAACCTCTCATTTTCAGGAGAAATAAAAACTGAGAACAGGCAGTTTCAAACACTGTTCCCTAACAAATACAATATACATATGTAATCAAAGCATTAAGGAAAGGAAGTACCTCAAAGAACACTTTCTAAAGCCTTTGTAAGGGAAGACAAATCCAAATTACTCCAGCTGTAGGTCCACAGTCAAAAAACAGGTTATGTTGACTTGGCACAACTACTGAGGCCTTGTATTAGCATCAATTTGTGTCTCCAGTTATGTGCCCAGGGATTTATGTCTCCAGCACCAACATTTCCTTCCATAAATTCTCACTATTTAATGAGCATTTTGAATGCTAATATTGAAGAGGAGCTGGCTGCCTCGTGGGGTATTTAATCCTTTCATTTTGCCTTGTCTGAGCCAATTCTAACTCCGTGGTAACATCCAGCACTTGGCCAGATTTCAGGCAGGTATTCAGGGGAGTGAATTATCTCACCTTTTATGGTCTGTTCCCTATTATTGCACCTTTAAAGAGCTGCCTGCAGACCACAGATAATTCACTCCACAGGGAGGGGGCTGAAGGAACTAAGCATCCCAGGTTAGAACCAGTAAAAAAAAGGAACCAGGTCTGCAATGCCAGAAAATAATCAAAGAAAGCCTTTTACACTAATATTTGCCCTCGGGGGAATGTTAGAATTTTGGAGATAACAGAGTTTTTCTGTGTCCCATGACAGAGAACGTAAGTTATGTAACATGGTATGTAACATTTTAAAAACCTAGTGGAATAAACCAAGCAAAAAAAAAAAAAAATGCATTTTAAGTTACAGACACTGCAATGACACATTTTTGGGAAGTGGAATGTGCAGCCTGTCACTGTTGGAGGCAGAGTGAGAGGTATGAGAACATAAGGTCTTTAAACCACAGTAAAAGGGAAAGAACTCCAGTCTTTCTGTGGCCAAGGAACTACCAGGTTAATTGTAGATAAGTTAAAACAATTAAATTAAAAACCTACAAACACATTAAAGACACCCTGAATCAGAGGAACAATACACTGTTTTATTCAAGACTATTTTCTCCAGTTTCTCAGGTAGAAGGCAAACATTCTGCAAGACTTCCCCTCGCCCTTCACGAGAAGTATTTGAGCTAAAGCAAAAATGACAAATTCTTTTATTTGTAGCAACTGACATGGAACAAAACCAACCAAAGAAATCCTGTGTTTCTTTGTTTCTGTCAGAGCCACATTTACATAATTTTCAGATGCCTTGCAATTTTCAGATTTCTCAATTAGCCCTGATCAATACATGAAAATACACGATTTTCCTTGTTAGGATAATTTTTGCTACGTAGAATAATTTTCTGATCATTCTGAGCATTGGGCTAATTCCAGTTGAACAGACATCAGACAACTAAAACTTGAGGTTCCTTTGCCCTACAAAGAGGACATTTGTTTCAGGAAGGCCAATTGCAAGATTATAAAGTTTCTTATTTCCAGAAGAAAAAGAAATGCTTAAAAACTATATCCCCCCTCTCATTTTAGCACCAACACTAAATCCATCTGAGAGTTTATTACATGATACCAAACTCAGCTGCTCTTTACCCTCAGTTGTCAGAAACATTTCAAAAGGAAAAAACCCCAAGAGTTTATTGCTTAAAAATACCACTGTAAGGGTCACTTTTTTGAAGGAACCAGTGAGTCACTGAATTCTGTGAAAATCGTGATTCATATTTCTGTGTCTCTCCCCACCTTTTCTAAGCTGAATTAACCAGTTTCCCCTTTTCCAAAATACTGAGCTTTGCTACTGATAAGCCTCAGTGGACCCTGTAGCCAAGCACTGTCACTGATATGATCTTTAGTGGGAATATTTAAGAGTTTACAACCTCATTTTACAATTTCACAGAACTAAAGACAAAGGGAGTCTCAAATTATTTAGGCTCCTTTACCTCAACTAATAGACTCATTTTCTTTTTAAAAGCATTTTCATAGAGCAGCATAAAAGCCTATACAGAGTTAAACACACTCTGCAGGTTTTTCTGATACACTGAATGAAAAAAAGAAGAGTATTTTAATTTGTTGGCAGCCCAGAAGGTCTCAAACGTTCAGCTACTGCTACACTCCTGGTAGTTAATTCTAGTACATCATGATAATTGTTATAACCACAAATATTTCTGGAGTTTCAAGCGCCTGAAGAAAGATTTGATGTCAACTCCTTTTTCCACTTATCCATGACAAGTTGGCCTTTACGAACTGGAGTAATTCGAAAGACAGTCACCACTGGGTAAAACAAGGTATTTTTAGGGGCAAAGACTCATAGGCAGGAAAAAGAAGAATAAGCTTTGAGGGTTCACAGTCAAACCCACGCACACTGATGGCCAAACACTATTTCCAGCATTCCATTTAAACCAGGAGTAAAATTTCTTTCCAGCTGCGTCAAAGGGGAAGTTTCCAAACATTTCAACCAATATCTATAACACTGTGTGGTTTTTAGGAATAAAAACAATTATCTTGCTACATAATTAGCACATGCACAGTCCAAGTACCTATGAGTACTAGCTCTGAGTGAGTTTTGCAAGTTTACCCATATAAATTTACAAGAAAAATCCCGAGGAAGCTCTTAAACCCACAAAATCTACAGCCAAATACACCAGTAAGCAAATACCTGGCAACAGAAATGGAAAACATTATGTTGCTCAATGTTAGGAGGAGATGAAAAAATGCATATGTGACAGGAATCTACTGTTGCAGAGCCCATATATTTTTAAAATGAAAAAAGGAAAACAAGAGCGGTCTGCTCCATCAGCAAAAAGCACTCATTGACAAGGAGCTGAAGTCCCTCAGCACAGGAACACTTCTTCAGTATCCAAGGGTGAGTTTGGGGAATTTCTCCCTCAACCTCCCTGCATCCAACACACTCCCCCCCTCACTAGCTGCCTCACACAGACCCGGGCTGACAGCAGCAGGAAAGAAGCACAGGGCACCAAACTGGACTCACCCGCACTACCTATGGGATCAACTCCCACTTCCTGAAGTTGAAAACCTTGTATTGCTGGTGCATTCCCAAAAATACTTCAGAACGTGTTCAGCACTTCAAACTGCACACCAGGCCCTGTCCTCCAAGGGAATCCCTCCCAGGACTAAACCAACCGCGGGTTTAGCAGCTGTTCAGAGTGACCATTTCTGTGTGGTGAGGAGGTGTTTCCACAGGGCAGCCAGACAGCCCTGCAGTAAGTGGGGCTCCCTATCGCTGATGTAGCAGAAAACAAGGGAGATAAGGATGCACATCCAGGGTGGAAGTCCCACACAGTCTCTGTAGCTCATTAAAAACCAGTGATTCCACAGGCTGGAGAGCTGTTCCTTTTGATGTCTTACCTTGCAAGATATGCAGACACTTGCACTTTGATCTCTAGGAGCACTTACTCAGGGGCTTTCTTACCTTCACAGGGATGCGAGAGAACAACAGCACTGGTCTCCCCTTGCCCAAGGCATTTTTAATATGACCATAACCATGCCTAGCAAGCATGAAGTTGGAGCTTCATTGAAAGGAAATTTTAGGATGCATTTTGTTCATTATTAACATCCCAAATCCTTTCACATGCATTTCAAAACTACTCCAGCACAAGGCCAATAGGTTTGTCCACTGCTTGTGTTTCACTAACTCAATTTTATTTTTGGATGCAGAAAGTGGCAGGAATGATCATGACAAACTGAGAGCTGCATTTACAGAAGTCATGGAAATGCTCAGAGTTCGTATCACAGATGAGAAACAAATGCAAAGGGTTTCAAACTGCACACAGGGTTTGCAAATTTTCCACTTTCCCTTGGAAAACTTAGTACCACCCTGCTTCAGGGTACCAGCAATAACCTCTGATTGCCCAAAGCACACCACCCTTGTCAGCCAAGTAACACAGATGAAGCAATTCCTGCTTGGAGCCTATCAACAAGATTCCTCAGTCTTTAGAATTTCTGCACCCAGACAGTTATGAGCTTAACCAGACACATCAAGGTACACTGAGGCTTGACAGGCAATTAAATAAAGGGAGAGAAGTTTCCATCTCTTAAGTAAACTAAGACATTACTACAACTGAAACTTTGATGAAATCCTCCTCTGTTATTGTGGGAATTAGCTTTCAGAAAGTCTTATCTTGTTATTCTGCAATTCCTTGCTCTCTAAGAAATCTGTATGTGAAGGTGTACAAAATTCTCTGACTCCTAAAGTACTTTTATTTAGTAAACACCTGGAAAAATTAGAGGAAAAGAAAAGGATTTATCATCCTGCTACAAGACAAAAAACCTTGAAGTAGTAGTTTGGGGTAACCAAGTAGGAAAATAAAATCCCTTCAATTTAATTGTTTAGCATGAAATAGAAATAGTAGCAGTTTTCACAAACACATATAATTCTGAAAGCCTATTTTTTTTGCAGTGCTATCAGCTGTTCTGATACAAGATACCACCTCTGCCTAAGCCTTGTTCTCCAACATTTTTTGACTCCTAGACCTGAGCCATCACCAAGAACACAAATCCAAAAAGCAACTTCTCCAGTTCCCTTTCAACAAGACAACTATTTCCCAATCACAAATCAGAAGCTGATAATGACATCTATGTTGTAATAAAAAATATTAACCTTTAGAGGAAACAAGTTACTATTTGTATTGGATTTCAAGCACTGAGCTTAACCCTCAGTGACTGTTCCCAAAGAAATCAAAGCCTTCTGGAGCCAGAAAACCAATAAAGAAGCGAGTGGTTTATTTCCTAAAGACAGTGTTACATGAAATTTCTGTCAACAGCAGTGACAAAAACTTCGTTATCAACATTTTATTAAGTACAGTTCTCATCAGCTCAACTGAACATCAACTTTCAAGAACTAAAAGTGGTTTAGTTTCAAAAGATATGCACTAAGCAAAGGAGAGTTTTCACAGTAAGTTCTGGGTCCCACACCCAGCCGCCTCACTCTTTCCTAAATGCCTTTCAAGAAAAAGATGGGCTTTGCAGCACACTCCAAAGGCAAATAAATCTGAGCTATTTTGGAGTCTGAGGGAACAAACTCAAGAGCTCATCCTGCCAGGCTGCCTCTTCTGTGCCACGGCCAAGTTTAAATACACTCACTGCTTTCAGCTGTGGCAGTGAAACACAGCGAGGTGGCTTTTAACAAACTCAAGCTGACTGAAAACAAAGAAAAAACCTACGGTGTCAAGTATCTTAAAAAAACGTTCTAACAAAAGAGTGTAAATGACAGTCTGTGGTAACAAAACAACTTCCCAATTGATTAAGAGTTCTTCCTTTCTTGTGACCTGAAGCATGAAGGACTCAGCTGGCATTCCAAAGGCACCACAGGCTTTCTAATCAAGTCAAAAAAGCCACATTCATCAGAGCTGTTTAGTTATCCCTTTCCAGAAAGACTAAGAGTATAATTCAAAGTTGCAACCTTCAGAAACAAAACAACCAACTCAGAACATAAGAAAAAGGACACGGTTTAGACTAAAATTCAGTCAAATATAATTTGGAAAGATGACTCTAAACCAGAAGCATCATAGAATCATGGAATTGTTTGGGCTGGAAGGCACCTGAAGGATCATGTAGTTCCAACCCCCTGCCATGGGCAGAGACACCTTCCACTAGCCCAGGTTGCTCAGAGCCCCATCCAACCTGGCCTTGGACACTTCCAGGGATGGGGCAGCCACAGCTTCTCTGGGCAACCTGTGCCAGGGCCTGACCACCCTCACAGGGAAGAATTTCTCCCCAATATCCAATCTAAACCTCCTCTCTGTCAGTTTGAAGCCATTGCCCCTTGTCCTGTCACTCCGGGCCCTTGGAAATAGTCTCTCTCCATCTTCCTTGTGGGCTCCCTTCAGGTGCTGGAAGGCCACAATTAGGTCACCCCAAAGCTTCTCTTCTCCAGGCTGAACAATCCCAACTCTCTCAGCCTTTCCTCCCAGCAGAGCTGCTCCATCCCTCTGATCATCTTGGTGTCCCTCCTCTGGACTCTCTCCAGCAGCTCCATGTCCTTGCTGTGCTGGGCCCCCAGAGCTGGAGGCAGCTCTGCAGGGGGGGCAGAGGGGGCATCAATTACATTTAAATAATCCTTCATCAAGGTCCTAATTCAGGCTAATTGCTATTTCTGATCATCCTCTATTGGATTTAATTCACATTTGTCCAAACATCATCATACAGAATTTACAGAATTCCCATTCTCATCTTTTATGCTTCCAGACACAGTAATTTGGAAGACACCAGCTTGGTACGGAACAGCCAGCCAGAAGTCACGTTCTCCTGCCAAGCATCCAGTGCCCAACACCCATCAAAAAAAAAATCCCCTTTGGTCCAGGATTCTTTTTTCCCCAATTGCCTCTGTATTTTGTTTTGAAGTATTTTATTTTGAAGTACCTCTTCCAAGGAAGCTGCTCAGGAAGTTGCCCCAGCAACAGTAGAAGTTGGTCCTACTAAATACAGCTCATCTGGACAGCACTTACCTCTGGCTGTCACTATTGACACTGACAAACTTTCTTTTTCCTGTAAGAAAAACCCTTTTTTTTTTCTTTTTTTGTAAAAGGCTTTTCTGCTTTATGAAGTTCCCCTTCTTTAAAGCTTAAATTGTCATAACACCCAAAAGCCTTCGTCAGATTGGGGCAGCACAAATTACTGATATTGCAGAGTATTTTATACTATTTTTTTATGCTTTTACACTGGCAAAGGTTCAATTCTGAATTGCACGTCCTACCCAAAGGAATGATCCTCATGTTTTGTGCCCATTAAAAACCCTTGGCAGAACCAGGTCAAAAACCTTACAAGGTAATTTCGACCTATTTCTGCAGATCACAGTAACCGAAGCTGTCTTGTGTTGCAGCTCTCTCCACAGTTTGCAATGCACAAAAATCCCTTTTTCTACAATAAGAGTGAAAAATAAAATCAGAATATTGTATAAAACATCTGAACTACCTCCCAGAAGCTGTCACTAGAAACTTCTACTCCAACGGAATCATCATATGAGCCAGACATTTCTAGATACGAAGAGCTTGTGAGTGTTCAGAGCTCAAACACCTTCAGAATCTGTAAAAAAAAAAAAGATTAAAAAATTATTAATGAGCACTATTAATGAAAAGCAGTTATGAAGTTACGAAAAGAGAAATGATGTTGGGGAACATGATTCCATTATTTGATATCTAGGGATGCCAAACTAAAACAGGAGGTAACCACACGGGGCATTTTTCCACCACACCAAGGTCTTGGCTCTTGTCGTGACATTTGTTGTCCAGAAACTTTTCAATGCAGCTGCATTTTGAGTTTAATCCTAAAATTTCCTGTTACAGACAAAAGATTGAGCAGTGAGATGCTTGTTCATTAATTATTCCACTTCCAGAGTGTTCCACAAGAGGCAATCAACTGGCCTTTGCTTCTGAAACAACGACCTGTCCTGTTTCCTATTCCTTTTCCACTGGAAATCTGCGTTACATAATGGAAACCCCTGGAAATATAAAACCTGTGTCACATTTGTGACACGTTACCACACTATGCCATCGGCTGATTCTCGCAAAATGAACAAACAGAAAAACAATCAGCTCCACGTTCTGACCTTTATTAAATACAAATCATTACTCCAACAATTCGGGAATTCTCACTTTTACAGACACAGCTGCAAGGAAGAAAGATGCGATTTATCCTCGTGGCTGTTTATAAATCCCTGTGTATAACAAAAATTAGGGTCACCCCAAGCTGACATGTGACATTTAAGATTAGTATCAAAACTGGTATTGAGACAAAAATTCGGGCACTTGCATCCACAAATGCAATTTGTGGGCTGGGAAGCAAGAGGGAGGAAAGAAAGGCAACAGCTCCCTCACAGACCACACACACAAATCCCTGTTTAATCTCCACAGATACTTCAAGTTTAGATGGTTCTAAACATTTATTTATTTTATATGTAATTTTACATTTTTATATATATAATTTATTTATATATATTATATTGAGAATATATACATATATTTATTCTCTCTCTATATATCTAATTGCCTATAACCACTACGAGGGTTACATATGGGTAAACAGATTTTACCCCCCTCCTTGTGGGATGAATACCTTAGTTCAGTTTTTCATCCAATTCACTGACATAATGCAACTCTCAAAAAGCTTAAATAACCTTAACTCTGAATACACAAAAACCACTACAGGAACATCAACCATTAGATTTTTATTTTTAAAAGACTACCCAAAAAAATATAAGAAAGGTTCTGCGAAATGGCAAATAAGATCATAAGGAGGCAAATGATTTTTACATATTGGTGCAACAATCCCGAAATTATGTTATTACTAATTACCAGAAAAAAAAAAAAAAAAAAAAACCAATGAACTGTTAAAAAACTGGCATCAGNCCAAACAGCTTTTCCACCTGTGCTTTTACTGAACCAAGGGGGAAAAGTTAAAGCACTACTCAATTTTGAGTCTCTAAGCACCACACCTTCCCATGGAATGCTTTCTTTCCAGATCAGTTTTGCCCCTTGCAATTTTTACAGCGCATCAGGGTAAGCAAAGATCACACTGGCAAGTAGGTTTGTGCTTTTTCACATCCTTTCTTAGGTAGCCATAAGCAGCACTGAGAGGAAACAAAAGTGCGATAAACTTGCAAGTTGTTGGACAAATTCCTAAGGATCGTTTCAAATTAAACAGCTTTTTCTAGGAGTCTGCTATGCAGTGGTATCTTTATCCATGATTTCTGGTATTATCATGTAATATACAAATATATTAAGTATTTTATATATTATAAATAATAATATA
This sequence comes from Oxyruncus cristatus, assembly GCA_013399855.1. NCBI lineage: Eukaryota > Metazoa > Chordata > Aves > Passeriformes > Cotingidae > Oxyruncus > Oxyruncus cristatus. The sequence goes on from VXAY01004465.1 coordinate 1,151,323, forward strand.
TATTAGATATTGTAATAATACTATTATTTTATAGGAGTTGTTTAAAGACAACTTGTCAGATCCATAAAAATAGATTCTGATAACTGTTTATTTTTGCAATTAAGGGAGCTCTGACTACACTGAAACCAAGTCCCAGGAATGCCATGCAGAACAAGGGAAGGAACGAGATTCCAAAGGTTGTCAGGAAGGGTTATTGTTGTTTTTCTGTGACACACTGAGGTCTTCTAACCCAGGTTTTTACTGCAGTTTGGAAGAGATCAGGCAGAGTGTAGAGTGCAGCATCTTGGAAAGAGCAACCAATTTATTAATTCAGCCACCCTGCTCCCCCAAACCACACGAGTAGTATTCCCCCCACCCTTCTCCAAACCCAAAAAGAAAAGAGTGAACCTGTGAAGGAATAATCCAATGTCCACTTACCTTTAAACAAAATAGCCCAGATCATACCAGTGCTGGAAATTTAATCTGAAAAGTGACATGGAAAAACTGAAAAAGCTCAGAACAGAGCTTTTCTTAAACGAGGGAACAGGTTTGTGGGGAGTGGTTTTTTTTTCCTCTTAAAAAAAAAAACAACCCTTTCATTCCTCCTCAACTAAAACTACGCAACACAGAGTTATCCCTTTTTTCCATAAAAGCATGAAAATGATCAGCACTCAGGAAATACTGATGGAATGAAGGTTTTTAGAGGCCAAATACTACGCTGTGAGAAAGTATGAGCAAGCGTATTTAGGGAAATATTGTGAAGTCATAGCAACAGCTGGCACAGAAAAAACCCACTATTTGTGCAGCCCTACTTAAAAATAACATTGAGTGGGGTGAGTCATGAAAGAGAATTATTACAGCAGCCAGGCTTTTAGCACATTTTTTCTGTCAGGGTTTGGTCCTCCCCTCCTTCGAGTGAATTTGCAGAGGTTTCACGAGGAAAGTTCACTGAATTTTGGTTTGGGTGGGTTTTTTTGGTTTTTTTTCCTGTAAGGTCTTTCCTTTCACTACAAGAAGTAAATCTACGAACAACTACAGCTGTCACGTAAAATCTAGAAAATTCTGACCAAGCCAACAAGGACGATTCTCCACAAACAATCACCTGCATCTCACAAGGCTGGGGGTTCTTTGCTCAGCTGGATTGCAGCAGGAGGGAAGAGAAGGCAGAGGTGTAAATCTCATTTTCCTCAAAGGCAGGTTAAAGATTTTCACTGGACAGAAATCCCCCCGGGTCCTGCTCTGTGCCTTCTCCTCAGGCAACACATATGACATTTCTTAACCTTCATACTTCTCAGGGTATTTTCACCCCTCGTGTCAAGGAACTTTGGAATATCCATCAAAAACCAAAATATCAATAATTTAAGAAACCATCGAGTCCAAGGGCCTTAAAAATAAGTTTTTACGTGTGACACCACAGGCAGGTAAAGCACCAAACATGAAGCAGCACAGAAAAAAGTCATACAAGGTCCTAAAAGAAAGTCATAAAAGGTCCCAGCACACATCAGCCACGAGAACTTATAGAGGCTAAAAATAAACCACGAAGTCCAACTGTCAAAAATAACTATACACTAAACAGCACATACTGTAATGGCCACGGAAATGTGGGTTTAGGGTCTCTGGTTTTTCAGCAATTCTTGTAAATTAGGATGCATTGATCTTTGTAACTGAGCAACAAATAAATATGACTTTTTTTTTTTAAAGCTTCCTCTTAGGGAACATTCTAGCTAGAGACCTTGCCCCACAATGTGAAAAGAATTGCTATAAACATCCTGAAGGCTTAATACAGGAGGATTTGGGAAAATATTAACTAAGAATGAGCAGGCAGACCTTCAGATCCCACACACACGAAACCAGCTGAACAGAATAAGCTGCCTCTGCTCTCAAGAAGTTGAGGTTGGTGTTATTACCTTGAAAGCAAGTCGCAAAATTCCTTGCTTTTCTCATGTTGAAATACTTGATTTGTTAATTTTATTATGTCAGGTGGCACAGATCAGCACAACACACCACTTGCAAAAATCTGTGCAATAAATGCAGGCTTTTAAGATAAAATAATCCAGTGAATCCCGGTGCTTTCAAAGAGGAAGAGGGGAAAGAGGGTTTAAAGAAATCCTTCAGTAAAACCCCCTCAAGCTTCTAATGAGAGAGAACTTTGATGAACTCTCACTGTGAAACAGAGACTGTCTCTAGGAGAGAAAGAAGCATCTGGTCACATTAGCTTTTCAACTTATTTTTGGAATGACAGGGTTTGTCACTAGGGATGTGACTCATCAGGATCCCAGGTTTCATGACTGGGGAGTGAATTACTGATGTACAAGGACACAACTGCAATCAGCTGCTCATAAAAACCTTCAGCCATAGGATCCTTCCTTAATATATATTTATATATCTCCATTGAACTCTCAGGGTTTGTTCCACCCAGAATAGGAAGGAAATGAGACTTCATTGTATAGAAATAAAGACATCCCATGCTTTAAATGCAAACTCCTGTGGTTTGCTACCAAGTGTACCTCCCATGAATATGCTGTACTTCATATTCCCTGGTTCAACAAAGCAATTTAGACATTACTTCCTTCTCTAGTCTATCCATATATCAGACTTTCCAGCTTCCTCAGGGTTGCTGTTTACACAGAAGTAAAAAAGTGCCATAATTTCTTTAGCAATACAGTGAAATCATAAACCAAAACCTGTTAAAGTCACAGCGACTGTACACTGAAAACTCCATAAATTCAGAGGACAAGTAACTACAGGAAGAAAGGTCGCTTGGGCTTACACATTCCAGTGACACCAAAGAATTCCAGCCCCTGGGTGCAGGGAACAAATGCATCAAACCACAATTAATCACCACTAAGTGCTGTGAAGTCTCCTAACTGCAATTAGTAGATGTGACTGCATTTTATTAATAGAGGTCAGGCCTTGGATTTTCAAAGGCGGAGTCTCAAGGCAGCAACTTGGGCCAAATTCTTACTTTTCAATCTATGAAACAGGGAGAACAGCAACCTCTTTCATAGGTATTTGAGAAGATCCCTCAGTCTCCATCAAGAAAACAACTACGGCAACAAATACCAGAGAAAAGGCCATAAAAGGAAACTAAAATCACTATTTCCTGGGGAATTCAGCCTGTATGTTAATGGCTGTAACCACTGAAGGTAGCATTAATTCACTGCCCTAAATATACAAGCAATGAACACACATTCAAGCCATAGTTTTAACACACATCGCAAGATCACTAAAAAAGCTTATATTTCCATGGTATTTACCCACCCAACCACAGAGAGAAGGCAGTCTCTGAAATTAAACTCTGTATAAAATAAAAGGAATGGGAGCAGTTATTTTTGGTAATTACAGTTTGAATATTTTATTAAGTGAATAAAACTTAAAGTTACCAATTAAGGTCGATCACACTGGAATAACACACAGCACAGAAGCACAGCTCAGAGGTGAGATAATGACCCAAACTTTCCAAAAAGACTCTTACCCTGCACAGTTTATTTCACATATATACAAGTAAATAAGACAGGACAAGTCACGAGCCACTGTTTCTGTCTGGTTCGACACCGAAAGAAAACATAACTAAAATTTTTACCCTGCGTGAGGCTTGTCAAGCAGATATTATTATTATTATATTATTTTAATTGTGCAATTTTTGTTTTAACCAGGACAGTTGTTAATCGCCTTCAGAGGCTTTGCAGAGGTTTCTAATTTTAAGTTAAATAGACACTGACCACAGGAAATTATTAACACTGCAAAGCACAGGCTTTAAATAGCGTAGATACCCCAGCCAAGTTGATAAAGTGGTATGTGGAGCTTTAAAATACTTGCATAGACTTAAATTAAACCTTAATATATTCAGATTATACTTCTTGCTTATCTGGAGGTACGGCAGATGAGGCAGTAATCAGAATATAAACTATGTGAGGAAAACAAAATACACAGTTCTGCAGATAAAAACTGCACTTGTATTTCTTTTATAAACACTCTGCCCCAAGCTGGATAGGATTGTTAATTTTACAACCTGTTTCATTAACAGCCTTAGGTCTTTTTGATGAAGGAAAAAATGCACATGAACATTTTCTTCACTGCAGGAAAAAAAAAGCGCACATAAAAGTTGGCTTTGGGTAAATTTTATCAGAAAACCATCTGAAGAACTCAGGACCATTTGTCAACTTTAAAAAAAGTAACTTTAAAAAAAGGCTCCTTGATTTTTCAAATCAGACCTTTCCATTGTTTAGCTTTGAGTGATTAAAACGATAAAGTGCAGGAAAAGCCTCAGTTTAATCACAAGTGTTCACCCTTTTCTAATGTTCACTTTTGTAGAGCCTGTGACATCAACCGCTAATTCACAAGTCCTGTCAGAGTCTCCCAATAGGAAGTGAACCTTAATAAATAAAAATTAACCTTAACATTCATAAACAAAAATTAGCCTCAATATTAATATTAAATGAATTAATGTTAAATAAAAATATTGATAAACATGGGCCTTAATAGTCATAAATAAAACTTAGTCTTAATATTAATAAATAAAAGGTAACCTTAATATTAATAAACAAAAATGAGACAAATATGCCTTCGGCTTTGTTTCAAAGAAGCATGAAGGGGGCACAGGACCTCTTGGAACTTGCAAATTAAACTTGGTAAGCATTTAGTTAGAAAGAAATTTTAAGTGCCCAGACACTTTAAAAATACATAACTGGTCCTTTACCAAGTGGAATTAGATGACCATAATGGAAATTAATTTTAGTAAAGCATCAAGGGAAATATCTAATGGATGTTTTAGTTGAAGTAGAATTTTACAGCAGTGCAAAAACAAGGGTAATACTGATGTGCTCTCCAGGAGAGAAACCACGAACCAGCATTTCCAGCTGCATGGACAAAGCAAATACAGAAAAAAGCGACTGCTCTAAAATGGCATCAAATTAAGGAGCCAAATAGAACATTACAAGAAGCACTGCCTCAGATAACACAACTTACCCGACCACACCAGTCACACAAATCGTGAACACTGATCTACTTGGGGAAAAAAAAAAAAAAACAAAACAGCCCATAAAAGCACATAAATAAAAAATAATACAATAACCATTCTAGAAATAGATGTTTTAGACAGCAGGCTGCTTGAGCCCAGAACCATCATTTCCAACCCTCAAACAAACTTTGCAAAACTCCACATTCCCTTGGCCAAAAACGCTTTTATATCAGCTATGCCACAGCATAGTAAATTTTTTGGTAGGGAAGAAAAGCAACTGGGAGAGCTGTTTGCAAAGCCATTCCATATTCTGTTTGCAAAATACTCGCCTGAAAAGACAAGCCTTAACTAATTGGGGTTTTCTTTCCATATATGGAGCTCAGCAAGGCACGGAAAACTGTGGTACCTGCACGCCACGGCCTGAGCTCCACTTCCACAAACAGAATTCTCTCATCAGACTGTACTTCAGCACTTCCTGTGGGCTGAGGAAAACCTTGTAGCTCAAACTAATGTCCTTTTTCCACCCCCCCCACACACACCGCAGCACTCAAACAACCCAAGGGTTTCCAGTCCCAACAGGCTTCTGTATAGCTGAATATTCAGCTTTATAGATTCAGGAAACAGAATATTCTGTAAGCTGAATATTCAGGTTTATTCTGTGAAAGACCATGTGTAGCCCACGGCAAAGGTTATGATTTCTAATCCTACAACTACTGGAGAAGAGTGTTTTTGAGTATCTCAGTGAAACGTGGAGGCACATTTTGCAGACTTAGGAAACAGCTGTGTTGTCTCACAGTCAAGAGCTGTATTTTTCCACCTCAGGAAATAATGGGGCTGTGATACTAATTAATGAAATATTGATGTGGGTTGAATGGAAGGATGACTAAACCCTTCAACTAAGGTAAAATGGGGTTTTCTTCCCGCATCTGAAGGTTAAATTGAGGAGCTGTTGTTCTTCACGGGAGAACCAATTCACACACCTCATGTGAGCCCAATCCAGCCCTGTCCTTAACACCAAGTTATTTCCAAAGCCTAAAGCGTTGTTAGGAACTGTAAATCTGTGCATTAACAACATCTCAGCCAACTCCACTTTCCACTGTATCTTTTCTGACCCTGGATAAAGCAAGAGAAGGCACAAAGAAAAACAAACCTTCCTATATAATGTCTCAGAAAGAAACTGCTGAGGATGAGAGAGAAGACTCCCAGAACCAGTAAAATAACTCAAGTTTCTCACACCACAACACACTCATTAAAAAAACCCCAAAACTTACACTGTACTTCATATAAACAGGACAGAGCCATCCCATTTCCACACAGAACTCCTTGGAGCTGTGTGGATTATTCTCCAAGAGGCAAAGCCAGGGATTTTCTGGGATAGTTCCTCACCACACGTACAGTGACAGATCTATGCTATAAAATCAGGAATTTTCTGCTGGCACGGCTTTTGTCCAAGGAGCAGCCAAAGCTGGTACAGAACTGTGTAAATTCTTGCTAAAGCATTAATTAAATGACCACTTCTATAACTACTGGTTGTGAAAAAGCTCTCAACACTAATTTCCATTATTACCAATTCTTTCTGCAGTCATTACCCCCTCCCTGTCACAGCCCTGCTGGCAAGAAGTGGGTCAAATCATCCTGCAACTTTCCTCAATTCCCAAAATACATTCAAGAGTAGTTTAGTATTTGGGGGAAGCACTATCAATGTAAAAACTGCTAATGAGAGCCTTACAAATGAAAAGCGACATTTCCAGCTGTGATCATCATCAGATAAACTTTATACATCATTTCAGAGGGGTCACTTCTGGAAATGATACAAAATTTATAGACAGGTCATAAATATAGAAACAAAACAATCACAGCCACACTTAACTTCAACTGTCTTTCTTTCCCAGTAAGTTAAATAAGCAATTATTCATTTGGGAACAATGAAAGATCTGTTCAAGTGTTTCAAAATCCATGCCATACTGTAACACGACAAAAGAGCATGTGACAGTATTTCATATTTCAGATTAAACTAGATTAACTCAGATTTTAAAGCAAACTGAATCCAGCTCCTAAAGAACAGTCAGGAAAATTAAACTGTGCTTGTGTTGAAGCTGGGGAGAAGGTTACTCAGTACTTAGTTTCATTGACATGGCCACTGAGCAAAGAAACTCTTGAGTTCTGTTTAAACAGATTTTCAGCTCAGTGAATCTGAGCTAAACTTTAGCCAGGACCTCTCCTGTTTCTGGGCAATTTAATTTTCTGCTCCTGAAATGATAATTACTGCAACAAAGCCAGAAGACCTCTACTTACAACTCAGTAATCTACACCACATGGGCTGCTGACCCAGCAGAGTTAAATATTCCCTAGAAACATTTAATTAATTTTTTTGTAATGAATATAATGAACTGGCCCCATATACCAAGCTTACTGGTCTAGGCTACCTGGAGGTATCACTCGAATATTATGGTGAGAGATCATATTTTATGGCCTTCCTTGTACCATAATTTGACAAGCAAAGACAGAAGGTGGGAGATGATGTTGGTTTTTTCTGTTTGGTTGGTTTTTTTCAAACATATCCAGTACATTTAAACCTACCTTTATCCTAATGCAGCTGAAAAATCTGAAGCTTTCAGTGTGCTGCTTTAAAAGAGGCATATGAGATGTAGGTTAGGCAAGAGAGAAGGTGAAAGTTTCGCTTTGCTTCTCCAAGGTTTCACTAATCTTATTAAGGGTTTGGAGCAGAAAGCACAGCGGAGCAGCCAGTCTTCCTGATGATTTTCACTGATCTGGGAACACCCTATGTGCCCAAACACACAAGTCACTCAAATGCAGAACCCCTCAATGTGAAATAAATGCTTAATTTGGTGAACTCACCTCTGAAAGACTTGGGGTTTTTTTTATCCTTCTGCAGCTTTTCAGGAAAAGGAAAGCTTTTTATACCATTTAATGCCATTTTCAATTAATGCTTGACTGAAGTACAAGTAGGTCAGCCATGTACTCGACAACCTAAATGGGACTGAAGTTCAAGGAAACTGGGACAAGAGGCCCCACGAGCCGACAGTTCTTCCCCTCACAATCACCGTTGCATTTCTGCAGTTAATAAATGTGCCATCACTGATTGCAGAGCATTTAAACAGCTGGAACCTCCACACTGGCAAAAGGCAGAAAAAATAAGAGAACTGAAGATAATCCAAAGTTCAGTTTAGTGCTCTCTCGAGAGCAGAGCCTGAAAAACCCCGCTGTTGAAAATGTAAGGATGCAAGGCTATTTTTAACATATGTGGTCCAAAGCCTTAGCAAAAGCAGTAATACAAACTGCCTTTTTCGTTGAGGAACTTCGGCATTTTAAATGGTTGCACAAGGATTCTCGAAACCAGGATCAGCTGCTACCAAAAGATAGAATTACACATCTTTTTTGCTTCATGAATTTAATTGATGTGTCAGTAACCTCTGCTGTGCTAATCATAACAGCCAGGGAAAGGAGGCCCAAATAGCTTCAGAACAAAGTGATCGCATTTCTTAAGCCATTTAATTTACTGCAAATCATTCTACACGTGGCAATCAAAGTGAAAACCCGCACAACGTGAGACTCCAGACAAAGTCTGGAGCCATTACATTCAAATGCAGCGTCACCTGTTAAATGGAAATAAAATTCAGGCGGTTTTTTTGCATGCTGCAAAAATAAAATGCAGTAGAATCATCCTGGAATTACAATATCAAACTTGCCCACACTCCAAAGGAACGGCTTAAGCCAGATTTCTGACATGTACTTCGTGCATATAAACCATATATATATATATATAGTTTATATGCACTCAAACATATAAAAACAGCCACTGCAGAGTTTTTGTGCCACCAGCCTAAAAAAGAAAAGGGCTGATGAGTTCAACAGCTGCAAGATGAAAGCTTCAATTAGGCAGAAAGGCCTTAAAAATTGAACTGAAAATAAGATTCCTCTTTCCCCAAGAATAAGAAAACCAAGTCATGGGCTTGCTCAGTGAATAATAGATTTCACATTTAACTATCTTTATCATATGGTAGTGGGAGGAGTAGATATGCAAGATCTTGAAATATTCAGGAAAAAAGGCTTAGACACATAAAGAAGAAAATGAATGACAATGAAGAAAACATGACAAAAATGGCCCCCCAAAAGATGTTATTTATAATATTTACAAGCCACATATAGAGATATTTTTCATAATCATGTCACAGTTCAAGCCAAGAACATTTCAGCTGAGAACAGGCGTTTTTCACTTCTGGTTCTGAAGGCTTAAAGTTTTAATGGAACCATCTGATATGAACATAACCAGAAAAGTCAGGCCTAGAAAATCTCCTAAAGCTCAGAGCGCACGGAAGAACAAAATTCACAAGTATTTTTAAAATATTCTTTGGAGTATTTAGTGAGGTTATTCCAGAACATGCAAAATGTTCCTTTTTATGTGTTTCAGGCATAAGTATAATTTCAAAAAAGAACACTGAATGATGCATCAGTCACCCCAAAAAAATGAAAACAGGTATTACACTCAAAACAGTTGTATTTTACCACATCTAAAAAACTGGATTAGTAAAGAATGTGCTATATAGAATATTCAAGAGTTCAATAACCTGGAGTTGACTCCTTAAACAATGTGCATTTATCCTGTACCTTGTAATTTATGAAACTGAAAATGAAATATCCAACTCTAGACACCTTCAAACAAATTGCCTCCCTTTTCCCCTCACTAAATTCGAATATTCAGTATATTTCACAGGAAGAGAAAATGTTTTATTACCTAGTTAATACTTGTCATAATGTCTTAAAAACTGTGGCTGTAATTCCAAGTGAAAATGCCAATTTGCAAACAAAGAAGGCTGATGTTTATTGATCCTGTCACAGACTGGTAACACTTTGGCACTGGGAACTCTTGGCTGCATTTGAGTCTGACAACCCATGAGCTTCAGCTGTGACAGAGGACAGTCCACCAGGCTCTGTTTTCATCAGGAAAAATCCAATTCAATCAAAAATTATTCGATCAGGAACACACACACCCACCCCCCATTCACAGAAAATAAAAGTTTGATCTGTTTGCATTTTTATTGCCAGATTTTAATTGGGAAGTCTCCACAATAACTGTTCCATCCTGGTGTAACTACCTGGTTCTCATCACATGAACACATTTTTATTGTCACACCCCCTGGCAGGAGGTTTGTCCTCTTTACTTCCCCCTCAGCGCTCGCATTATCATCTCATTACAGTCACACAATTATTAACTATGCAATTATCTGAGCCTGTGCTTAATGTGCTCTGAGAGCACAAGGAATCCAATGTTGCAATTCCCAATCACAGCAATGATCAAGGCCCAAAGGCATTCGGAAATAAAGAAAAGGGGGGAAGCAGAGGAGGGAAGCAGAGGGGGGAACCTCCTCCTAATTTCACAGACACAAAGTAATCAGAATAAAATGATACAGAAAGGGTTCTTTCAGCTCTGCGAAACACTTCTGGCTCAAGGGGCCCAAGACAAAGCCAGCACTTCTGCCTGCAAGATAAAGGCACTGAGAGCTTATATCCCAAATTCCCAACATCTCTAAAATCACCTTTAACTGTCCTCTAGTCAGGGTATTTCAATAGGAATATTCCAAGAATACATTCAATGATTTCAGGGTCTGGATGCAAGTTACTGCGTGAATCTTCAGCAGCTTCACAGAGATAACCAGGAATTCTGTATCAAGCCTGAAATTCTAGGAAAAAAAAAATCAAAAGAAATTCAATAACAAATTGCGATCTGAATTTTCAAGTAGGCAGCTTCTTGAATATTTAAGCTTTAGATAAAACTTCCAATTATTCCATTTTCATTTGATGCATTTGACATGTGTGTATCAAATCCCTACTTGTACTTGTCTTTCACCCCAAATGATATTTTTTTTTACTTAAACCAGAAAAATAACCAGGAAACGAGATATAAAAATGTCTTTTTAAGGTTATGTAGTTGCATTTCCAGCACCTCTTTCAGTATTCACAGCTACATAAAGCAGTGAAGCACTTGAAATTGGTGGATACATGGAAAACATGACTTACATTCCATGTTTTTTTGGGCAGATACTACAGATAGATTGAGATTTTTCACAGTATTCCCAATTTAAAACTTGCATCCTGATTCTGACGTAAATGCTGAGGTGCAATATTTTTCAATCTTAAGCTTTTAATCTTAAAGTTGTTTCATTTTTAATTAATTTTTAAAATATCTATTAAATGACGTTAAAATCAATAAAAGAAAACTAAATTTTTAAAAATTAAATTTAAAAGTTTCTTTGCACATTCCAATAATTCTCATGAGCCACTTGAGCTGCATAACTAAAGCAGCTCCAAATTTAATTCATTCTGGAAGGCACTGCAGAGATTCCTGGAGGATTGCAACAAGAGCTGACCAAGCAATTTAACAATAGCTGGAGTCTTAAATTGCTTATTTCTCCCCATTTGCAGGGTTGAACAGTGCACAAGCCAACTGCTATTGCATGACAGAGAGTGTTTCACAAGATTTTTATTAAAGCTTTCTTTCTGAGATCACATAACTTTGTTCTCTAAGTATTCACTGCAATAAAAAAAAAAAAATCCCAGGATTCACGTGACACATTTTCTCTTGGCAAACTCAAAGCACATTTTGAGAAGCACATTTATAAAGTCTTCAGCTTTTTCTGGTATTTTTCCCTACCTAATCAATTGCATTCCAGTGAGTATCCTACCTAAATCAGATACCTGACTCATCCCCGAAAAATTATAATGTTCTTATGGGATTTTTAACTCCAAAACTGAACTTCCAAGGTCGTTCACAACTCAGATAAATTATATCAAAAGGTATTATACTGGGACAGCATCATTCACCCAAAAAATGTAGTATTTTATGCATATTTATGAAATGTGAAATAAACACTCAAAGCACAAAAAAAAAAAAAAAAAAGAAAAATAAAATGTGCACAATGAAAACACCTTTAGATGTGTTTGAAAACATGAAAACCTGCTCATCTCTTTCCGTATTTCCCCGCTTTGCGGTAAAACCCCTCAGCACAAAACCTGCTAAAATTATTACTGCAGACCCAGTAATTTTGTTCAGCAGCACATTCATTCCATGCTAAATTTAGCCTTAATTACAATTGCACAAAGTGCTTCTGCAATACCTAAGAACAAGTGGGAACAAAGGTGCTTCCTATGTGGCCTCTTTGGTAGGAGAGGGGAGGAGGGATAAAGGGGAATCTCCTGTTCCAGTTTGAGTTTCTCAACAGTGAAAAACCCCAGAGAACTGGAAAACACATCGTATTTTATCAGCCTGATCAAAGTCTAAAGCAAAAAAAAAACCCTATAGGTTGTCTTGCAGAACCCAAAATAAATTCAGAATCAAGGCATGGTATTTGCTTTATCTCCTTGTGTTTATCAGCTACTGGACTTGACAGTGATTAACATTTGCACCACGCAGATTTTATCCATGATACCCTCACCACCCACAGGATTTACATTCTACCAGGAATTATTGAATAGCCACTAAAGCAAGCGCTAAAAATACAGTCATTTGATACATTTAAACCCACATGTTGTTCTCTGATACAGGAACACCACAAGCAAAGCAGTTGCCATTATACTACTTTGGACAAAGGATTTCTTAGCCAAATTCAAACCAATTTTAAGATCAAATACAATTTCAAATAATTTTTTAGGTTCACCTGCAGATCCTTTAAAACTACGTGGACTGTCTTTCAATCTCCCCAAATTTGTGTTTACGAAGATAAATAATAAATTGGGTCCCACCTCAATGAACAGACGGGACATTCACGAGCAATTATCCAAAGAAGAGCACAAAATGTTCTGCAAGAGTGTTTTGTTCCGCTAAAATGTTCTCTGCTGGCCAATCTGAGCACCTGCTTCAAAAACAACCTCATCAGGTGGAATAGTACTTTACTGAGAAAAGCCAAGAAAGCAGATTGGGCTTAGAAAAGTAACAGAAGAATCCAGTTAATTCTACTTCTAGAAGTCCACTAATTCTAAAAAAAAAAAAAGGTGGGGGGGAGAAAAAAAGAAAGGAAAAAAAAAAAAAAAAGCCAAACCCAATCAGGTTACAATAAGGTAGAGAAGTAGCTTTTCCAGTCTAGGAAATAAGACCTAAATTTTACCCTGGGAGTGGGGGGGGAAAAAAAAAAGGGAAAAAATAGTAACATTCTAAAAACACACTGGATTCTTTCCACAAATCTTGAAAGTTAAGTGTTGAACTGAAATTCAAAGCTATTTCTTCAAAACTTGGTTTAATGACAATGTGCTACCAGCTTAATTTAAACATTCTGCTAGGAGGTTCAAAAAATTATTTTACGCTCAATTTCTTCTATAAAAACAGTATTTCACTACGTAAGAGTAATTACCAGCATTATACCTTAAAAACATGTACAATGAGTATTCTAAAAGTTAAAAGACAGGGACTTTTGGCTCCTTTCTACTTGGAACTTGTTCAACTTTAAAAACTCTTTCAACTGTCTTCTGGTCCTTCCACACTAAAATATTTTAAGCAAAAATTGAAGAAAAAAACCAGCAAGTTCACCTTTAAATTTATGAACTTAAGATAATTCGATACTTATTATCTATTCACCCGTGCACTTAAAATTGGTAAAAATCAAGGATCATAAATTTAAGCATATCTTCAATTTGCTTAACTCTAAAGAGTCTGAGGGTACAGTCTTGAGTCAGTAAGTTGTATTTGAGCAGATCATGTAGCACAGCTTGAGCTGCCAGGATGAGCAACAATTTTGTGTATAAATTGTGTTTATACACACTCCATTTCCCTCACTTTATTACATCCTGATTATCAGTGGTGAGCAGAAGTAGCACAAACTTCTGAGCTGGTTTAACAAGCTACAAGATGCTTTGCTAACACAAGGAATAAGCAAGTGCACAGACAACACGCGAAGTCTGAGACCCTGAAAAGACGGGCAGAAAGGTATTTTCATTGTTAAGGTGCAAGCACACAAGTAAGAGATTACTTTTTTTGCCTTTGGGAACATAAATCAAGCCCGTTTAATAGCACTGAAATTCACTGCACATGTGCCACGACTGAAGAGTTTGTGTGGGGTTATGATGTAGGTAGAGAGGACTAAGAGGCCAAGAGAGGAGTGGTGACACTTCTGCAATAATATTTGAAATATTGGCAGCTTTAAAGAAGACTGACACACCAGAGACATTCTGGAACATCTCCCAACAGCTCTAACTGGTCTCTAACAGAGACCACCAATACACACCCGACAACACAGAGCTCTCAGCTGCTCCTGCAGCTGCTGCCGCTCGAAGGAAAATGCCACATTATCATGGAATCCTTTGGTCCCACTGATGGGTGTTCCGTGTTCCACTGGTGTGGAATTTAACACCCAATACAGTGACAACATCCTAACACTGCATTCGACACAGGGGCGTTTAACATATTCTCAATATTATCACAGATTTATCATTTCTCCCAACAAGAAAGCAGCACTGCTCCACTCAGCAGGGATCCAGGGATCTGCCAACTTGCCAGAAAAGCCTCTATTAAGGCAGAGGATGGGAGGCGTCAGTCAAACTACAGAGATGTCCCATTTGTCCTATGACTCATGGCAGACCATTTACTGAAATCTGTACTTCACATTACAGGACACATTAAGCATATTCACCCTGCACCCTTTATTTAACTTCTTAAGTCAGAAATTAGGAAAACAAACACATAAGCTCATTATATTCTTTGTCATACTCTTCTTACTTCATAGTCTGCATCTATGTCACATCTATAAGTTTTATGTCAAGAGAGAGACTATATAAAATCCAGCCTTTCTTGCAGTAAAACTGTTCGGAAGAAATATTTAATAATATGATTAGACAGAGTGTTCTTGTCCCCACCATTTTTGCTGTTATATTGCACTCTGGTTTGTCACCCACTGGCTTAGAGTATGTGACAAAAGGCACAGAAGGTTGTTTAAAATATTTGGTCTGGAGACGCTTTGGGATTAATTCTTGACTCAAAGCAGAGTCCAGAAAAGGGTTAACAACATGCACTGGCCCAAAGCCAAACAGCGCAAGATCCAGGTTTCCATTATTACCAAAATATTTACAATACCTGGTGTACGCCAGAGCAGCTTTTAAATATTTGCATGTTCTAAAAAGTTGAACCAAACCACCTTATTTGAAGCCTGGGAGACTTTTCTTTTTGCTTCAGAGCCCATTACTGTGCAGGGTTACAACAGCCGGGCCACTTCTACCCCTATTTACTAATTAGGGCTGGTACTTTCTCAAATATTGACACATCCTGTCCACCGAGGATCACAGGACTCTACCCACACACACCAGCTCAGCAGAATCACCCGCACTCCAAGGACCAAAGTTATCAGAGAAGTCTGGACTGCTCCCTTCCCCCAGAAAAGGCACCTTGGATAAGACATAAAGGAACAACATTCAAGTCTCGTGACACACCTGTAGACCCCACAATACAACAGAATTTACCATCAACTCCAGGTTATTCCTCTCAACCCCAGGGATTCCATTTGCCAGGTAACATTCATATTAAATATGTCATTTATTCAACCACAGACTCAGAATCCTTAAGTTGGTTTATCTCAGTACAGTTACACCACAGTTATTTCCTGCTTTCTTCCTTTTCATCTCCTGGGAACAATTCATCATTACATTAAGTCAAGCCAAAAATCACTAACTGGGGTTAGGTTGAAAGGAACAATGTCACTTCTTGAAGTTCTGGGGATTAAGACAGAACTGGAATTAAATCCTGTGTTACAAAGGAGTTGTTAATCTCACAGACTTGGTCTTCAGTTCAAGCATTATAGACCTCATTCCAGGCAACAATTAAGTCATTAAATCTTAGTATTTTTTTTAAAAGCAGAGATTCTAAGAACCAAAAAGACACTGATGTATCAGTTTCCATGCACGTTTAAACAAATCTATTAAAGATAAAAACCCACACCAACCAACCCTTCCATCTGCATCTACTGTTCTCCCAGGTCATCGGATGAGAAGATGCACTTTTTCCAGGACCTGCTACTCCCACATTGAGAAACCATTCACCAACTCAGAAACAGAAAGCTGAGTTAGCTACTTTTATTAGCTTTTCACCTTTTTTTTCTATTACCTTTAGCTACTTTGTATTACTCCCACAGACTCATACAAGCACAGGCAATTTTCGAACGGCAGCAGCACCGCTAAGCATTTTATCCTCTCCCAGTTCCTGCAACGAGCACAGAAATTTCTTGTACCACTTCAAGTTGTAGGAGCCTTCAGGCTCAGTTTAACCACAGCCAGGGAAGCACAGAATGCACAGAGGGACATCTTTAAGCAAGTGGCTCACACAGCTCTAGAGGAGGAAAAGGCACCCATATGTTGTGTAGATAGACCACGAAAACAAAACTTCTCATGCCCAACCCTAAATCATCCAAACACGTCAAATAACAGGTTCACAATACTGATTTTCAGACCAACATTCAAGTGCCTTGACACAACAAAAGAAAGCAGACATCTACACATTAGAAGAAATATATCATCTAGGTGTTTTCTGAAGGTATTGTTTAAAAACACTCGTAGATCACAATGATCACAGTCAGAAAGCCACGTCACTATGATGGTACTTCAGAGGCGTAGAAAAGAACAAGCAGAAAAATACAATTAATTATATACCACAAAGTAAAATCAAGCTTTTCTTGCAGAGATGACTTGTAGAATAAAGAAGTTTTCTGATTACTCTGTGACAGTTTTAAAAAAAAAAAAGTGAAAGAATACTTAAGGCCATCCACACAGCAAACCCCAAGCCTAGCAATCATAAATGCCATCTAATTTGTCAGCTCAATATTAATTACTGCACCCACTTGCAGCATACCCTCTTTAAAACGAGAGAAAAAAAAAAATCAATTAAAAAAATCCAAACAGTTTTGCCTATAAACCCTTAACCCTATTTAATCATTTGTGCTTTCTTTCAACACTGATATTGTTGCTTGATGTGTGGTATGCAGTTCAAACCTCGGGGCAGTTTTTAATGTTTATTCTGCTGTGGCACTGCACAACAAACAGACCTGAGCCAAAAAAAAAAAAAAAAAATCGACTCCAGATCTGGAAATTACTTACTTGGACACAGAACAGCACCTGCACTCCTGCTCACCATACCCAAGCTGTAGTGTATCATGATCAGAGACCTCCAAAATGATGCTGCATTGTGCTAAATAGATGTACACTCTACTTTTTAAGCTGATTCAGTCATAACTGGCAGAATTTAACTCCCATCTTTGAAGGCAAAATACAACTTTGTCAAAACACCATTTCAGGCAGGTACAGGTATAGAAGAGTCAGCGCATTAGCCCTCGGTGTTAATAACCTTAATAGTGAAGAATGCAATTAAGGAGTTCTGCCCATCTGAAACACAGCTGGCAAACTGTTTGAGTTGCCTCTCACCTTTAAGTCATCACGTCCTGTGTGTCCCCCCTGCCCAAGGAAGCAACAAAGCAGTGTTCTTCTATCAGTCTCCTGTCACAGACACGCGAGAATGATCCTTTTGTTGCGCTAAAACCCAGTTGTTTACATAACACAGTCTTCACTGTGACTGTATATAATGCACTATCATTGTTTTAACTTTTAAAAACAGTGGGAAGGTTTTGTCTTCAGAGAAGTGTTGAACAAATGCTGGAATTAGATCAAAAATAGCAGAAGGGGATCCCCCCCCCTACATAAGCAAGAGAAAACAGTCTCATGGCAACCTTCTAAGAAGTCTTTTGGAGGTCGTGGGGCACAACAGAAGAAATGTAACACATCCAAACGCTCATTTTTCACCCCAGTCTGCGTCAGGTGGAAAGGATCAAACTCACACAAATAGGTGCAGCGATGCACTTGTTTTAAACTATCCTAACTATTTAATAAGTAATCTGTCGGTTCAAAACTGCAAGGTTACATTTAGTTTCCAAAGGTTCGGCTTGCAAAGGGCAGCATTGCATCTTCCTGTCCTCCTTTGCTGAGAGGGCAAAAGGGTGAAGGCTCAGAAGGCTGAATCTCTCAGAAGAGTGAATCTATCAGCTCGAGACAGCCTGGCAGCCGGGACAGATCCATACAGCACTGTACAGACCCTGTCCTTCCCTGACCAGGTAGCCCCGATGCACATAAAGGGATGTCTGTCTCTCACACAGTTTCGGGAGATGAGGAGATTCGTTCCACGAGCCAAAAAAGGGAAAATCCATAGAGAAGGCGACAACGGCGAAGCCTGGCTTAGCTGGGACATTCTGGCACTCAGAGGGGTGTGAGGCGCTTAAAACATCACTGTCCCCCCTGGAAACACCTCCTCCCACCAACCCAGCACCGTCACCTGCCAGTGGGTGACTTCACCACCCAGGGATTTCACCGCCGGCAGGAAAAAACCACCCGCCCGAGCGTAGGGGCTCCATCCTCGCCCTCTCTCCCTGCGCCCCCGTCCCAAAGCCAGCGCCGTCCGAGGGGGTCACTAAACTTACGCGAGCGCCGAGCTCTGAGCTCTGCCCTCCTACAGGAACCGCGCCAGTGTCGTCATCCCCCGCCGGCCCCAGCCCTGCCCTTGCCCGCCGTGCAAGGAGAGCTTCACCTTCCCCGCGCCCTCCGCACGGGCAGCGCCGGCCG
>VXAY01004465.1:1178829-1192831 GCA_013399855.1 Oxyruncus cristatus
GTTCCCGGGTTTTGAGTGTTTGTGCCACTTCTTTCCAAAGGCTCTTTTGTCTCCTTTAGTATTTCCTACATGCAGCGCAGCAAAACACAGGAACCTGTTGTAAAACCGCTGTTTTATCCGTGATGTCTTCCTACCAGGAGTGCAGCTGTTTTTCCTGTTATCATTTCCAGGTGGTCAGGACAGGCTTTCCCAAATCCCTCGCACGACTTCCTTTGGCTCCCGTGGATTGCCCAGAGCGACCCCTCGGGTCCCGCTCGGGCCCATCACTCTGTGCCATCTCTTCATCATACCTAGAAAGGAGACAAGTTCAGTGCCTGCTCCTGCTACACAAACAAAAGTCAGCCCTCTATATTCTATTTTTATATTCTGTTTTGCTTAATACCCAGCACTGAAATTGAATACAAGCTGTCCCACACACAGCTTTGTGCCTGCATGATACGACATGCAGCTCTGATTCCGTGAAATACATCAGATTTTACAACACAGATCATCTGAAATATCTTGAGCTGCATTTTGAAAGAGACACAAACCATCTGGCAGCCTTAGCTAAAACTCCTGAGCTTGTGAAATTTTGTGCTTGTGAAATTTCCCATGTACTTCTGCAGGTCTCTGTGGTTAAGCAGAACATGAGGCTGCTGCCAGTTAAACAAAGTCTTAAGCTGCTGCTTCAAAGGGAGGATTTTTAGCTGCAGTGTTAAAAACCCCACAGTTGCATCAGAGAGTGAGAAGAGAAAGAATGAGGTGAACTAAGCAACCATGTGATTAAATTAAATGGCAACACTTAATCACAGGGATGAGTAGTTCTCTAAATAGCTAAGCCTTTACAATATCTAAAATATTTTTAATATACCTATATAATTTTTAATATGTCTATGTAATACCTTTTCATATATCTATATAAAATATCCTTTAAATATCTTAAAATATCCTTTTAATATCTATGGCCTCAGATAACTCAGTGTATATTGAGTTATTCGAGTATACTTATCTAAGTATATAACTCAGTATATACTGACCTCTCAGTTGCTATGCAAATTCCAAGCAGAATTTAGCCATAGATAGGGAATTGTAATTAACAAAAGACAATACTATAACATTGTGTAGAACGATCAAAATACATATTGTTACACTATTTGATGGGTATTCACTGCATTAATTCACCATGCATGTAACTCATTTTTCTCCTCATAATACAGATGGAGGAATTTCAAAAGTATGACAACTTTATTTATTGTTACATCCAGGAATTACAGGAGTCAAGAGGCATGATTTCTGTGAACTGAGACAAAATTTCATCAAACAACTATTATATCTATTTAACTGCCATCTATCTATTACCCTCAATACAATTAAAGTCCTACACCTGTAGAAGACAAACATTCTCTTTGCCCCTGTCCCTCAAATCTGGCTGCTGGAAGCTCAGAGGTGCAATCAGGGGCTTATCAGACAACATTCTCTCTAGACATGAGGTGAGGCAACTCCTCCCACCTCCAGTGTCACCACTGCAGCTCCAAAGACACGAAGTGGTACTTCATGCCTATTTTTCCCTCCAGAATGAAGTTCACCTTCTCTCTTTGGCCTACATTACACACGAAAAAAGGAGTGAGGTGGCAGAAAAACACCATATAAAACACTGACAAAACTTACAAGACTTCATAATTGCCGAGGACCTCCTTTGGTGGAGATTTATTCCATTTACAGTCAGGAATTTCCCCGTTAGGCACAGCAATGTTGAGGGTGTCATTAATCAGATTATACTTCAGGATCCGATCATTAGCGGTGCTAGAAGTGAGGGAAGGGGAAGCATTGACCTACAAAAGACAAAAATAAGGAACCAGCATCAATTTTTCGGGTGGTATATGGTTCTCCAAAGTGCATCTGTGATGACTGTGTGTACCGCAGGGGAAGACTCAAAGCACATCTCTCAGTTCCTCAGACACTGGAAGGAATCCCCCCACTGGGAATTCCTCTTTTTACTTAAAAAGGAAAGTACCCCACCACTGTAGTGTCAGCCTGGAGATTTTTATTCAGATGAGATCACCAGGGTGAATCAGACAAGACAAAGATTTTTTTTTTTTTTTTTTAACTAAGTTTACATGGTTACAAACCCCATAAATTTCAGCACTTAAAATCTGCCCAGTTCACTGTTACACACAGAAATCCAGGGGTCTCTTCTAGGTAAACAACTTCTATTTAAGTTCTTAATCTGAGTTCTCCCCTCTTCGTTGGAGCAGGGTGCTGATAAAGCCAAGACTGTGGGTTTGATCCCTGTCTGGGCAATTCACTTTAAATCTGGGACCTGATGATCCTTGTGGGTCCCTTCCAACTCAGAATATTCTGTGAATCTGTGAAATTTTGAGCTGGAAAAACACATCCATGCTCTCTGTTCAAAGCACTACACTGTATCTTGTCTCAATGGATAAAATTTATACTGAACATACACATCTAAAGTTAACACAATAAATTTATGTAGGAAAAAAAAAACCCCTTCCAAATATCCAAATTATCCTTTGTGTGCCCCTTTTCTTTCCACTCAACCTGTAACATTAAGGCCATGACAGCATCTAAAACTTAAATTTAATGTTAAAAAAACTTAACTTGATGTTATGCTCCATCAAGCCAACGCCAGTTTTACAGCTACAGTATCTAACAGGGCTGCCAACATTCTCAAGTCCAATTGCATGGATGCACTGGATTTAAAAACCAGAAACACCAAACAGTTTGGCCCATTTTACTTTCCATCATTTTTCTTAATCCACTTATGAACTAACAAAAAACATTGCTTAAAAAGAGGAAAGACTGCGCTGAAATCTACTTTAGTTTTTTTCCTGTGAAATGGGAAGGGAATTTTTTTCCCTTATTTCATGCAACCTTACCTCAATTAGCCAGGGTTTCAGCTTGTCGTCAATGATAATGTCATACCCATAGCACTCAAAGCAGTGTTTATCATTATTCATTACAGGCTTAAAGAAAAAGACAAAAATATGCATTAAAATCAACTATTCAGTAAGTAACCTGATTACACACTTTGTTTGCTAGAATGTGATGACATTGTGAATCTTCTACAGTGGTTTTCAGTGCTGTAACTCATATAAGCTGATATAAGACAGAGGACCAACAAATTTCATGCCTAATCATTCTCAACACCTTTTCTATTCTCTTCTCTTTAAAGGTTCTGCTAACATTGGATTAAATCCCTTTTTTTCTCCCAACTAGTAAGTTCAGGATTACCTTTTTTTCCCCCAAGCTGTAAGCAAATATTTCAATACTAATGATTGCACTGATTTCAAGTATGAAGTTAGATTAACTTTCCATTATGTTTCCAGTGTAAAAATAAGTGTTTTCATATTTTGCAAAAGCAGTAACAACATTTAAAGCCTGCATATACCAGGAGAAAACAGCAACTTTGAAAATTTACAGCTTCACAAATCCTTTAAACTGCAGGAAAAGAGGACTCATTCAAAAACATTTCTTTTATCCTGCTGCTGCAACTATGCAGAAACTTTAGGTCAAGCAATTCCAAGATGCGTTTTTAAATTATAAATAGCTCAAGTCAATTATAATCCCAAAGCCAGGAGAGATCACGAACAAGTCGTGCTTGGCTGATCCTCCAGAGAATCAGGAGCTTTCCAGCATCTGCTCAACATTTGCAGTAGGCACAGTAAGACTCTTCTTCTATGCAAATCTCATCAGATCTTCTAGAGAAACCTTAGTTACAGGTCAGGGAGGTGTTTTCCCCCAAACTAATAATGAGAGCTTTTCAGTTCTTTGGGATCTGAAAGGGGGAAGGAGGAACAAGCACCTCATTACATTTGCCATTGTCAGAAAGACAGAGGACCAACAAATGTCATGCTCAGTC
This sequence comes from Oxyruncus cristatus, assembly GCA_013399855.1. NCBI lineage: Eukaryota > Metazoa > Chordata > Aves > Passeriformes > Cotingidae > Oxyruncus > Oxyruncus cristatus. The sequence continues at coordinate 1,182,689 of VXAY01004465.1, forward strand.
ATTCTCAACACTTTTTCTCTTCTCTTCTAAGGGTCTGCTATCGTTGGATTTAATCCCTTTTGCTCTCCCAACTGTTTTCAAACAGGATTGCCCAGCAGAGGCCGAGTTAAGCTGTGCTTCCCCACCTCCCACTGCTCCTTGCTGTGTGACCTTGTCCCTCCTCCTCGTGCTGAGTCTGGTGTTCTGCTCCTTCCATGACTCAGCTCATTGCACTGGCAGAACACTAAACCCATCAATAAAGCATGGGAGCAATTTGTCAGAGAGCTGACTCAGCTCACAGCGGTGCCAGGACCAACCCAAAACAGAGGACAAGACAATGCACTTGGGAACAGGAGAGTCCTTGGCACCACTGGGCTCTTCAGTTACCCCAGGTGACCCAGAGAGCGATACCTGCTCTCTGAAGTTACCACAGGATATTACCCAGACACCACAAAGTCACTCAAGCAGAGGACTGGTTGTCACTTCTTTTTTTTTTTTTTTAACAAAAGTTCATTATAACTACATGACTTGTGTATAAAAGAGGTGAAAGTAGGTTATGTAACTCTGATGAACTAACAGCCTGAGGTTTTCTCTGCTGGATTGTCCTCCAGAGGTATTTTTTTCCTTGACACATTTGTTATTGCTGCAATGACATCACACATTTTGGCAGAACTTAATCCTATTCACAAGGGCAGTATCAAGTCATATTAAATAGTTCACAAAGCCCTCAAGGAAAGGGATTTACTCACTCCTTCAAATACAGGCAGATAGCCCACCCACCCAAGATTCTCAGAGAAATCAAGAGGTGCGGAAATCACTGCGGAAATCAGCACCAACACCATCACTCAAACAGCAGCAAACATATGTAGGGGTTTGGTGGCAAACCCACTTTGACGGCTCTGAGAGGCCTGGAGCCCTAATGCTGCAGCTGGCAGCATTCCAGGGACAGTACTCACCGCCACCGCCTTCAGGGACTGCACAATTATCCAGTGGATTTCATCAAATAACTTGTTGGTGACTTCTTTTCCACGGGTGCTCTCCAGGTACAGCCTTAAGTTACTCACTGTCCACTTCCCTCCATGGATGTGGTTGTAATCATCCTGAAGAGTTTAAGGAGTTCATTCAGTCTAAGACTTTGAAGTGGCTCAGCAGGTTTGGCTTTTTTCATTCACACAAGAAGTCCACTCTTACAGTTACATAAAAGTATGGCTCTAAAAAGAAACTTGGCAAATGGTTCTTGCAGCTTTACTTTGAACTGCCTTCTATAGAGACAACTGTTTTTATTACGTATGCTGATATCTCACATTGCAAATCAAGCAACAAATCCTTCTTAGAAGAGAAAAACAACGGGTACTTTGACAGTTTTAGAGGAAGACGTGATTTAAGATCTAGAAATGTAAGTTTTAAAATGTGAAAGGAAAGAACCGATTGTTTTCCTCCTCCGAGGAAAAGGGAGAAACAATTAAGGGAGCAATAGCTAAATTTCACTGAAGTTAGCTGTTTTTAAATGCAGCACTTGAAAGTGCTTGTCTGTGTTTATTCATCTAAAATAGGACTCGTCTGTTCCCCACAAGGCAAACGTGGTCTCTTCTTAAGAGACTTCTTAACTGACCACAGTTACATTCAAGACAGGGAAATAAATGACACACGTATTATTTTTAAAAAGTTAATTTTTCAAGTAATTCAGTACAAAACCCCTGCTGTAACTGAAACTGGACAGGGAAAACCAGGAGGATACCTTATATTTGTCTTTTCAGAGGCATTGTTTTTCTTTAAATGGAAAGACCAGAGCAAAGAGAGGGTGTTCACACTGATGAAAGGACACACGTTCAGCCCTCAGCAAAACTGCTTTGACCCTTTACAAAGGTTCTCCTCAGATCATTTCATAGCACAATCACAGTTGTTTAATTAAAGACACTAAAACAAAGTAGGATATTGCAGGCTACACAGGAGATCACCAAGTGAAAATAATTAAGTGTAAGAATTATTGCTGTTTCGTTTGTATTGCACGTGCAGGGAATAATGACAGAACTGTATTATCCAGCAGAAATATTGCAATGGGTATTCTGATTTAACTCTCCTTCCTTAATTTTACCCTTTCCCTCTCTCAATACTGATTTCTACCCTTCTCAAATCGGGGATGTTTTCACATGAGCTTGTAGGGTACAAACACACTGGAAGCCTGTGCTTTACACAAGGCTTAGAGTGGAGATTAACAGCCAGAACTCAGAGCAGTTTTTCCAGACCTCATCATAATTCTGACAAATTACTTGACAGCTCAAATTAGGAAGAGTTTTAGAAGACTAAAACTGGACAGCCTAAGTGCCTCCCAAGTCACAGGCACCTCTAAAACAGAAGAACAAACAGGATGGCTTTACATTAAACTTCTCTTATGCCTGTCTGCAAAACTCAACAGGTATCAGGGGTTTACAATTTAGGAAAAGCTTTTCAAATATTCTAGCAATGATTCCACATTTTAAGGCTGCTCCATCTATACCCACTCCTGTTCTTTATTCTCTCAAAATGACTTCACCACCACTTTCACTGCTGCTTTTATTTGGGAAAAATGTTGAAGGCCATTCCTTAACTGGTAGAGAAGATGGAATGGTGCATAATAACAAGGCAGGCAACATATCACATGGCTCACCTCTGCACTGCTACTGAAAACAGCACCAGGAGTTATTCTCTGAGTTATGTGGGACCTGCCCTCATACCATAACTAATTCTTAGTGTGCCCTGTCAGACCACAACGTGTTTAAAGCACGAAATGTTTGTAGTACCGACAAAAATGCCACGTCACCCCTGACCCAGCAGCCTTTCCTCCCCACTGCTGAACTTCAGCCCACTGGGACACAGGGATGTGCTGCCAGAGCTACTGTGTTTCCAGGTGTTTTATGAGTATCAGTGGCAAATTCCAGGACAGAACTGTTGTGCAGGCAGAACTCCATCCTTGTCCAGGCAAGAGGAAGCCACCAGCTGGCCAGGCAGCACACAGAGATGAGGAAGGAAATACTAAAGCACTGCTATAAAGCACAAATCCACATGAACCAAGCACCATTAATTTCATTGCTCAATCCCTAAGTGAGCATATTAACATTTAAATGGAAGGAGGCTTGAAGCACACCCCTGCTCTCAACTGCTGAAGATATCACAGCTTACTGCAGAGCTGCAACTCATTATCTTGCCCACTTTTGATTTCCAGTCTCCTGAAATTTCATTATTTTCTAGGTGCAAATTGAGGCATTTTAGTTGCAAGGTCATGAAAAACACAACAAAACCTTTTTATTCCAAGTTTTTGGGACAATTTAAGAAGATAAGTACAAAAGAGTCCCTAAGAACACTTACCCCATGTTTCTGAATGGCAACATTTGTGAGGTGCACGAACATGTTGTCCAATTCACTGGTGCTTGGGGTGTATTTGACTGTGCAAAACCGGCAAAATCCAAGTTTATACCTTAAAAAGAAAGTCACTGAAACGTGTTAAATCCCAGCAATCACCAGGTGCATGCTAAAACTTCTTTCAGCAACAAGCCCGACGTCATTTTGACTGTTTTAGCCACTGCCTCAAAACAAAATACAAATGTATACAAACTTACATGTAGCACCTCAGAGGACGGTAGGTAGATACTAAAACATACAGACGGAGGTCAAATTTCTTTCCCCCAATAAGCAAGGGATTGTTGATGTAGAGGGAAATCACGTAGGCTTCTTTGGAAGACTGGGACACAAACCTGAAAAACACAAGTCATGTTTACAATATGACCCAGTAAGTCTTTTTTTTTTCTTCTTTAGAAATATTCCGGGAATTTTTGAATTGACTGACATCTTGCCAAGATGATGTTTAGAGTTGTGGTGGTTGATAATACACACTTGGCATCAGGCATTAGACACCAAAAAAAGTTGGTGTGTACATATATGTATAAGCTTATATATATATATATATATATATAAAAAAAAAATTGACCAATATAAATTAGCCATTTAAATCTAGTTTTGAAGTTCACACTGTAGCTGATCAAGCCATTCCAAATGCAGCTCTATAAGCCAGTCTTTCCCTCAAAGAGGATTTAAAGCTTGGCATGGTTCAGACAAGCAAAGGGCACACAGTACATTACCTTCCTTACTCAAGGTCTAACACCACCAGAGTATTTGCATTTATGCTTGGTGTGCAACTGCAAACCACTGTGAAAATGTTAAGGTAACTTTCAAACTCTGAGATTCCTCAGATTCCAAGTCCAACAGGGAAACAAATACTCAAGTGATACTCAGCCAGTCACTTGATCACAGGAAAAAAACTTAACATTACTTGTGTGATCAGAACTTCTCCTACTAGAGAAAAGCACAGATTGCTAAACTGTTTCATCAACATGAGCTGTATGATTTTCAGTTCCAAAAGGACAATGTATTTATTCCATATAAATCTGTTCTTCCTTTGTACTAACTTAGAAAGTGATTTAATACACATTAAATAATTACTGAAATTGCTGAGGGGAAGATTTTTCTCTTGCTTCCTGTTATTTAATATCATGAAGCAGAACAATTTATTTCTGTGCAGGTTTTTTTTTTCCCCACCAACACTGAGAGCACTTTTATAAAGAATAGTTACTTGCCCAGTTCTTTGTACCTCCTCATGCCAAAACAAGTCCTGTTGAAGGAGGAAGCCAGATAACAACTGAGATTAAATGCAAACCTAAGTATATAATGACAAAGCAACAACAATCATGGAATACTTTTCCCATGCATCAGACAATCGGAGTGTTGATGCGGTTCACCTGATTACAGAAAATACAATAAAGGCTTTTAAGGTCTTAAGAACTTACGAAGATGTTTTGCTGTCTCGAGACCATTTTTTAATCTGGGAGAGTTTATTGATTAGAAATATCCCTTTCCCTTGAGCTTTGCCACAGGGTTTCATAATCCAGGTGCTGGAGGGATTCTTCCTGAATTCTTCAACGAAGAGATTATAATCGGCAGGGAGCATAAAAGTCACAGGAACAAAATCTGAGTTAAGGGGGGGAAAAGAGAAAGGTGCACAATTAAGGACAGTATATCTGATAAGGCTATTGACACATACAGATGGGGAAAAGGAAGTTTTGTATTTTAAATTTTCCAGTCTGGCATGACGCACCTTCATTAAGACTCACGTTGCTTTTTACCCCATCTAAATTCTGGTTTTTACTTAAAACAATTGCAACGTATTTCATGATGCCACCTTCACATTAACAGACTCTAATTCACATGAATCAGTTTTCTTCTTCTGTTTATATGCTGTGAAATTAGAGTACTAGATAATTATAATTTCAACTTAATCATAAATTCACCATTCCATAACCAACTTATCATCCCCTGTGCAGGCAAAAACATGAATGTTGATGTTGCCTCTTCTTTGGATGTGGAATTTTTATTTCCGTGTAACCCCCATGAGTCATTCTTGTTTTCTCCCACAATCAGTTTTGCCATGATTACTGAAATCTAAAGAAAAGCACTTTTCCCTTTTTGCTATCAGATTATCTTCACTTCCATCCATAAAGAACCGCTTCTTTCTTACATGGATACGAAGTGTTTTCATTTCACTTTCCCAGGAGGTAAATCAACTCCACACATCCCCATCTGTTTCACTTTGATGCTTTCTGACCCCCAAACCAGCTCCTCATTCCTGATTTATTCTTGGTTTAGTTTGGGGGTTCTTGGTTGTTTTTTGGGCTTTCTCTTTATTTTCTTTTCTTTGTTCTCAAACTTCTCCCAAATTTCTCCTCTGAAGTGTTTGTTCCTTCAGTTCTGTCTACAGCCTTTCTGCAAAAGTTTGTTTTCATTTTCACTATCACTTCACCCAGTGTTGCTTCAGATAATGCTGCACTATTAAGTTCCGTGTTTTTAAGGACCTTATTACTTACAAAACTAAGCCTAATAATTAAAACAAAACTAAATTCCATGCAACCAAACTGAATTTGTGCTCCTCCTTGAGTAGTAACACTGTGGAGCAACTGTGGCTTAGTGCTGTGGGAATACAACAGGGACACCAGGAAATGCTCAGTCTTTTATTCCTGCTTTGTCTCTACTTCAACAAGTTCCCTCTATTCCTCTCAACCTGTAAAATACTTTCCTTCAAAGCAAGGTTTGTGAAAAGCTTTGAAAATATAGTATTTCCTAGGAAACATTTGCTGCTACTGTTTTAATCACTTTCCCTATTCCTGCGTTTCCTTATGCTCCAGATTTAAGGGGAGGGAAAAGGTGATGATGGAGAGGGAAGGGTGTTGGGTTTGCAGAAAACAGCAAACAATTTTAGGACAAAGTGCACTTTTTTTTTTTCACTGACAGGAACAGAGCATTTCAAGATAGTCACTTCAATGTTCCAACACTCCAGAGGTTCAGAAAAGCTGGGTCAATTCCAGGTTATTGACTACAGAAGAAAAAAAGATGAACTCTGACAATGAGAACAACGCACCCAAATAAATATATTTCCCGTTTTCATCTTTTTCTGCAAGAGGACTTCCTTCTTTCTCAAGTTCTTTCCTGTATCTCTTGATATTCTTTACCATCAGATCTTTCCTGGTCAGCTCATAGTGGTTGGGGAAGTGATTGACAATCTGGTCATCAGAGAGGCGGTATCCAGTTTCCACACTGAAAACATTCCTGATGGTTTGCACGCTCATCCTGAAAGCAAGGACAGGCACCAAATTATTCCTCCCAAGAAACACAACCCAGGAGGACAAAGTAGAGATGCTCCAATTTCTTCATCTTTTCTCTCTCTTGTTTCTCTTTATAGTATAACACTTTGCTGCAGTGACAATCCAACATATCCTGAAATCCTATTAGCTAAGCAAATTAAATCCTGCTGGAGGTTTTATCAGTCCCTCTACTCCTCCTAAAATTGGTGCAGAAAGCAAGGACAGGAAGACGACAAACTGGCCCTACTGGACTCTCTGGCTTGTTGACAGTCAGGTCAACCCCCAGCAGGGCCCAAAAAGGACTGAAGTGCCCCCAAATGCTACAGAAGCCTAGCACAAAATCATCAAATCAGTTGTCTCCCACATGTTTCACAGAGGATAAGAGCATGGACATAGATACCAGGAATTTTCAGTGTTAGATGTCTCACAGTGAAAATTTAAGAATATTCCCTGACTGCCATCAACCTGAAACATTATCATTTCAGAAAGAAAAAAAACAAACAAACCAAAACAACCAGTCACACAACTTCCATGAGTGTTCCCCCACTCCCCCCAGCTGCATTCCAAAGGCATGAGCAGATTAGTACCAGATTCCTGCCCATTTAAATAAGTGGTTCACAAAGGGCACATTTGGCAGCACAAACTGCCATTCTGCTGTATTTGAAAGGGACATTATAAATTGTTTGGTTTATTTAAAGAGTGTTGTTTCTGCCAATTAACAGATTACTGCATTCTAGGACAGCATTTCACGGTCTTGTATTAGACAAATACCAAATAAGAAGGCAGATTATTTACTCCCCTCCTTTCAGCAGAATCTTGATCTAATTTCACATTCACTCTCAGCATTGAAATATTGAATAATTAGTCTGCATATAAATCATTATCATGAAGGAGAAGGAAAGTACAAGGCATTTATTAAAGAACAAAGTGGACTCTGGCTACAGGGTAAGCCTCCGGAATATGGACAAAACAGTAATTTATCATATATTGCAATTGTGTACTTTTGGATTACTTTGGCTCATGCTGTGTCATCAGAAAATTTTGGGAAAAGATATATTCAAGACTCCCCTTAAGCCACAAATTCCCTCCAACTGTAAAGGGAAAATTCTGCTAACTGCATAAAAAAAAACATCAGCTCTAATTTCTGCACCTTTCATCGTTCAATATACATTTTGTTTTATTATTTATGGAATTGACATAAGACACTAAAATGCTTCACAAATTTGGAAACGGGCATTTGTAACGTGCTTACCAGTAAAAATTCCAGTCTTCATTTTCCGCCACCTGAATCCACCCTCTTTTCTCAAAGTTGTTTATCAGCACAGATTTTTCTATGTCGGTCACCCACTTCACTTTCCCTGCCATTATCCCAGAGCAGGATCAACCTGTCAGTAAAGAAAAGTTTAAAGATGGGAAAGTCAGAGCAGAAACCACTTACACATACATGCTAATTAATTAATATAAAACACTTATTATTAATATATTATTGTAGATGATGTTATTTTTATTATTATATTAATAATAATTAATTTAAAAAGCAAGGAAAACAGTAGCTTAGGTTCAAGAGTGAAACCCTGCATTTCTCAACAGAACAACTGCACACAAGGACAGGAGTTACAGGGGCCTTTCACACCTGTAAGCTGATCTCCTTAAACCCTGACAGCAGGATTTCCCCAAACCTAAGGAGTGTTTCTGAGCTGCGTTTCAGCTCCTGACACCAGGTGTCACTTTCCGCATCGGATCTCACTCGCCGGGATCAGCCTTTTGTCAGGATCACTGGATCATTCTGGCCGTGCTTCACAGGAATCAACTGCAGGGGAATCCTAATTCAGAAGGAAACCTCTTTGAGCCAAAGGCAGACTCTCTCCCCACAACAAAACCCAGCACGCAAAGGAGTGGGAGGGTCGAGTTATTACACACACACACACACACATTACACCATCTACTGCCCCTTCCACGGACAATTTTCCACTGAAAAGGAAATTAAAACATAAAATCACCTTTGCTAAATGTAGTAATTTAATTAGTGCAAGTGAGTAATGAATGTAGTGAATATAATTTCTGCAAGTAAGATATTCGGCTGGAATTCAAGGGGTCTTCAGTTTCCAGGATGGGATATGAAGATGGACAATTCCCAGCAAGATCAGGCCCCTATAGTTCCTTTCTTCCTGGGAAGTATAACCCATTATATATTGCTCCCCCACAGACTATTTATACTGTCAAATCCTACAAGGCAGAAATGTTTACTAGCAAACTCCAATTTTACAGAGTTTCAGACACACTTATTTTTATTCCTGTTGGCAAACCGATTTGAAATCAAGCTTAAACAGACAGAAAAGAGCACGTGAAGGCTCAGGGTCTGCCTTTTTGTGCGTGCTCAGTCCTGCAAGGTCATGATCCCTCCCTGGGCCTTCCAGATACCACCAAAACAAAAGGAAATGGAACAAAGGGATTCCTTCATTTGTACCGAAGTGTGTAGGATCGACAGTCACTGACTCACTGCTGCCACACAGCACCTTGCTGTGGTTTTAAAAGCTCAGGGATTAGCAACACCTGCTACACATCCCAGGGCAAGGAACCCTGAGAGATTCCATGTCCTGATCCACCAAGCGGATTCTGTGGTAGCAGGGAGGAGTTATGTTGACTCCCAGAGGCTGCACTGTGCTTGATTTCAGAAGCCAGAAACAATCCAGCAGAATATTCACACACAGGAAGGCTAAACTAAGAACATAACTTCCACCAGAAATAAAAAATTACAAGTTTGCCATTCTTTTCCTATTTTGGGAACTTTAGGCCTTACAGATCCCTCCTGCTACAGGAGGACTGAAAGGATAACAGTACAATAGCAGACTGAGAATTCCTCCTTGGTTTCTGGACCTACTTTGATCACCCCAGACTGATGCTTAAGTGGCCTGTGAATAAAATCTCCCGATTTTGTACAAACTGACAACCGAAACCCAGCAATAAAGACGCACAAAGAAACAACATATCAAGCCACGCCAAAATCGTTCTTATTTTCAGTAGCGTAATTTTAATACAGCATAATTTTCTACAGGAATCCTCTGATCCGCAAGCTAGGTATTCCAGATAACCAGGTCATCGATGACCACCACCACCACCAGCGCCAGAGGCCGGTTGTGCTGAGGGCAGACTCACCTTCCCACACCGCAAAAACACAAGTTAAGCCGTGCAGGCACCTGGCCCAGCCAGCTCCATGTCCTTCCGACGGCAGAAAACGTCCCTGCGCGGTTGGCTGCGGAGTTTCTCACCGGAAAATCCAGGTCGGCCGAGGCAGATGTGCCCTCCGGAGATTCCCGAAGTGTCAGGGAGAAGGAGGAGCCCAGGGCTGGAACAGACACGTTGATGTGTGGGATATGGGGGTGTATCGGGGGGGTACGGGTATGGGCATGAGCGGGGTATGAGGGTGTGGGCGGTGTGTGGGGGCTGTGGGGTGTACGGGGAAGGGAGGTGTGGGGGGCTGTATGGGGGTGTATGG
>VXAY01004465.1:1209986-1240668 GCA_013399855.1 Oxyruncus cristatus
AACGGGGCGGACCCGCCTGAGGGCAGCGGGGAGGGAGCGGCGGAAGGAGGCAGGGGATCGGGGAGGGAAGGAGGGAGGGAAGGAGGGAGGGAAGGAGGCCGGCAAGCCGCGCCGCTCGCCGCCCTGCTCCCAGCACTCCGCCCGCCCAGCAGCGAGACCCCGCCTCGGGGCGGGAGCAGCGAGGGCGGCGCCGGGGGCGGGCGCTGCCCCAGCGCGGAACCGGAGGAAGGAGGAGCGAGCGGCGGCACCGGAGCGAGGTGAGCGCGGTGTTCCTGCGGGACGGGGCAGAATGGGACGGGATAGAATGGGACGGAATTTTCATCCCAGCCGGAGGGTCCGCCCGCCCCTGCCCCAGAGCGGGTCCCGGTGGCTCCCGGAGCGGTGCCGCCGCCGCGCCCCGCGGCACTTTCGGGTGCGTTTATCCCAATCCCCGCGGCCGGGAGGCATCATCCAGCCCCCGCTGGATGGACACACCGTCCGCCCCGGGGCAGTTTGTCCCGGGTGGGTTTATCCCGCGGCGGGGATGGACCTGCCCCCCCGGGCACGGTGGGACACCCGGGATGGAGGCGCCGGGACGGGGCTGCTGCGGCTCGCGGGCGCAGGGAAAACAGCCACGGCTCCTCCGTGCCGGCGTTTGTCACGGGGGAAAGCGCTTAAAAAAGAACGCCACCACCCCCCCGCCCAAGAAAATAAGGAAGCCCGTTTTTAATTTTCATCCGGCGTATGAGTTTCCCGGCGGTTCGCAGCTGTCGAGCCGTGCCCGCGGTCGGTCCCTGTTTCCCCTGGTCTGCGGGTCTGCCCCGTGCACAGTCGCTCTGTGCACTCAGCAGAAGTTTTCAGGCTGCCCTGGATAACTAAAGGCGTCTTTCCTCGGTAACATTTCTTCCTTCAGTAACGTTTCCCTGAGGCTGAAAGAAGAGGGCTTGGGTTTTCTCTTCCGAACTTTTGGGTAGCGCTCGCCAATCAGCACAAAACGCTCTGTGGTATAGTTCGAGAGTTCAGTGGCAAGATTATGAAAAAGAAAAAAAAAAAAAGACAAAAAAGTGAAAGTTGCCGTGCCAGAGTTGCAGTTGTGTAATAACTTTGCATCATGTAAAGGTTATGAAACAGTATCAAGCGTTGCATCAGAGCAGCTCAGTAAAAGAGACTTTTACTGTGTTAGTACAAGCTGGGAGAAGGAAATGAATCACAGGGGTCCCCAACAGCAAGAGGGTGCAGTCTGTGTGTAGAGCATTTGAGACTTAGCAGTGGCGATGCATTTTACCCTATCAGAATACCTGGCAAGCTGAAAGGAGTCAGGCCTAGGCAGCACTTAAACTAGAAATATCCGGGAGAAACTTAAATTTTTTTTTAAGAGAAGGTGTGGATGATGAAGAAGAAATACCTACAGCAGGACCTTGGGTGGCTGTTTGGAAGGAAGGGATGATTTGTCTGCATGCAGAGGGTTTAATGCAGACAGACACAGGGAAAATGCGAAGAGATTGAGCAGCTAATGGCAAATTTTCTATCCCTACACCTTGCATTATATTCTTAAATAAATACCATTGTTTTCAATTAAAAACACTTATTATAAGCATATACTATACACTTGTTAGATATATAACTTTTATTGTTTGCAATGTCTCTAGTACTTGAGATTATGTAGCAAAGAAAAGGCTACTTTTTTTTGTGGTAGTTGTTTTCTGTGTCACAGACTGTGACATAACTTTGTTTTAGTGTTGCAGTTTCCCAGGACTTAAAGCCACAACACACACAAATAGTTTATCAATATAAATTAAGCAAGTTGAACTAGTGGGTTTTTTTCCCCCTTTGTTTCTCCTTTTACTTTTTGTAGGTGGAATCAACTTTGGGCAAGTGAGATGTTTTGAATGCCTAGAAAAATGATTCTATCATGTATGTAAAACAAAGTGCAGCCTCCACTGCTGAAGCTGCCTGAAGTCAGAGAAAATGGACAGCATGATGAAGAATATGTTGCAGGGCAGAGATATGAAGGGGAAACAGAAATAAGCAAGTTAAGGGTGTGTGAGAAGAAACTATTTCCAACTGTGGTGGTTCTTTAAGACAGCACCTGCTGGGTACTCTGCAGATACCATCTACAGACATCCAGGTTTCCTCAGGATGGAAATCAGGGTGCAAGAATATTGTGCAACTCGCCCTGAAGCAGAGCTGGGATATGATTGGGAAAGTAGTTATTAATTCTAGGTTGTGTAATCCTGATGCAGCCAGAGGGGCTGCATTAGCAAGTCTGTGGTGTGTAGTTTATCACCAAGTCACATTGCAGAGGATCAGCAATGCACTAAAAGGAACTATAAAGGGTGATGGACCTCTGGGGTTACATTACCTTCAAAAAATGTACTGGGTGTTCTGTAAACCTCTCACACTGCACAGGTCACCAGATAAATGCCTCAGCACTGACAGAATGCTCAGACTCTCCCCTGCATCCTTGTCTTTTACCTACTCTCTTGCTAAAGACTGACATGAAATAACCAGAGAGAGACAGACACAGCTTCTTCCATAGCCAGCTAGTGTGTTCCCTGAGTTAACTAGTGCTTTTTGTGGGAAATTGATAGTAGTATTTAATCTCTTTGGAAATATAATTAAATAGTAGTAATAGTGGTCAAAAGACTGGGACACCAACATTCAATTCAAGCCGGTAAGTCCAATCTCTTCACTTGAATCTCCTCCCCTTTGCTGTTCATGAGTGGCTTCACTTTTCTTGTTTCTTTGCTTTGTGCCTTCCCTGTTTCTATTTGCCTGGCTGGTTTCCTTTCTCCCATCACTTAAGAATTATTTCAGTGCATTGCCCACATCATTTCTTCACTAATGCCTGCAACAGAGCAGTATTTAGCACTCTCAGCTTACAGAACACTTTCAGACTTTCTTCCCTGGGGGGAAGCTGACAGAAAGTCCAATTGCTTAACACTGCAGGAAACCACCCTCATGTTGTTACATCCAAATACAACATAAACCCCTTTGGGTTCTTGCTTAGCACTTTTTACAAAATGGTATTTGACAGCCACACTGGAGCTGCACAGATGACAGCATTTGTGTAGAGAGCTAAGCCTGGTGTTTGTTCTCCCTGTAGGCAAAGCACAAGGAGAGGGTTAAAAATCAGTGAGATCTTGTTAACTTTAAATTTAAGATGCACCCTGGTAAAAAGCAAGTCGATTCCATCAGGCAGGAGTATGACAGCAATGAGCTATGCAGATTTTTTTTCCCTCTCTCCCTTGTCCATCCTTCACCTAAGACCTAAGTGATCTTTTCTCTCCTTCTCCCCAGCCTTAGTTATGAATTCTTCCCTGCTTAGTTTTTTTCACCCATTCATTCTTTTGTCCTGTTTTTGACCTTGCATTGCTTTGTCTGCTGCCTTTTTTGCATGCATTTCTATTCATTTTTGACTTCCCCCATTTTTGGCCCACAGCCCAGCCCCTACACACCCTTTCTTGTTTGCTCCTTACAGCCTTTCTCATCCCTGCATGCTTCACCAGCCCCTCCATGCTCTCAGTTTTGCCTTCCAAATTCTGCTCTGCTTCTCTCACCAGGATTTCTGTTGATCCCATACATTGTGGTTCCAGCCACTGAAATCTCTTCATTAGAGCTGCAGAGCTGTGTGGGCAGAGCCCTGAGAACAGGGACAAAACCCATACTGCAGGAGCTCCCTCGCTGGCCAGGCCTGTCCCTGATCTCCAAACAGAAATCCATCACATCAGAGCTGCCACAATGCAACAAAATCTGTGCTCCATTTCCTATCGGTTACCGGTAGGATTTCCTCTTCCCTGCCTCCTCATCCCAGCAGTGCTGGCCTTAGCAAAGGAAGTTTTTAAATGCAGGGAAAGACAAGAGCCAAGACAGTATCAATATGGCACTTTTCTCTGACAAGCCTCTGAAATGCTTGCTTCTTTAAGACTCTTTTATCCCCTGGGCCTTCCACAGTTGCTCTTTCCTCACTGCTGCAACCTTCCCTCCTGCCCAACAGAGGAACAGGAACAGGGTGTATTTGCCTACTGCATATTTGAAAAAAACCCCACCTTTCAGTCCTGCCCTTTTTTACTGTAGCTCTGATCTCTGATCTGCTTACATTTCAGTAAACTAAACACAGCTCTTCTGGAGCACTTGGCCTTTGGCCAGAAAGTCTGCAGTGAAGCTTTTCCCTCCTTCCTTGCTCACTGCTTTTCCTGCTGCCTGGGCTCTTAACTAAAGCAGCCTGGCCCAGCAGAGCAAGGAGTTGCTTAGTCTCACTTCCGTAGCTGGATTTAATCCAGTTCACTTTACAGCCTGCAGCTGACTGAACGCTTCACCGAGGAGCCACAGGTGGGCTCCCCATTTATCCTCTGAGATCTCCTTGTTTACAAAACATCATCCAAGTCGCTGCCTTCTCATTGTCCTCCCTGGTGTTTGTTTTCAGAGGCAGCTTCTCAATTGTTCATTACTAATTCACGACCCCCTTACTGGCCCCACTGCGCATCCTCAGCAACCTTTTGAGGCTAAAAACTGCAATACAACATAGAACGTGATTTTGCACGTGTGCCTTTCTTACTCTGGGCTGTGCCTTCTCACTGAGTGAAGGGGCTTTTTGGTGAATGCAGAAGTACTTCTTACTGCATTTTTTATTTTCCAGGTACAGTTCCTGTCATACCAAACTGCTTTATTCCTCAGGCATACTTATGGGTATGAAATAAATGCCCTTAAGGGATATTTATGAAGGTAAAATTCAGTCATTTTAGTGCACACAGGTGAGAGGGAAGGGTCCTGCCATCCCCATTCCCAATTTACAGGAGTGTTGTCCAGTGAAGCTGGGACAAGATCCATTAATTTCTCAGTGACCAGAGTAGGCTGTGGATCAAATCCCACACATGTACATCTTTTAAATCTGCTCAAAGTGGAAACTTCTTGTGCCAATCAACATGTCTGCTTTTGTTCCAGGTTCACTGTCTCCATGGAAGTGGTACCAGCCTGGGCCCCAGCAGTGGGTTTCACGCTCCTGCCCCATGCAGGGGGATTTCTAGGAAGCACTATAACCAAAAAGGAAATCCCAACGTGGTATCAAACTCTGCAGAAGCCATCCTGGTGTCCACCTAACTGGGTGTTTGCTCCTGTGTGGGGAACTCTCTATACATCCATGGGGTATGTTTTAAGGCACTTAACCTGATCTCAAAGTTTCTTACCGTACAGTGCTGGACCAGAGAGCTATCACTGTACTCCTGTGGCTCTGTGTTCGTAAGAAACTGTGTCAAGCTGCCTGTTGGACAGGTAGAAACCTGTTTGGGGAGTTGTGTGTGGGTTTGATGGGACATTTTGTATGCACAAGGATCCACATCAAAAGCAGGAGCTTGAAAAGCTGCCACTAATTTGCTTTCCTTGTTCATGCTGAGGGAGAGACCTGCCAAGCTGCAGCACTGGGATTTCTTCTAAGTATCTCCTTCAGTAGTTTTAGGAAAATTAAAACCAAATAAATGTGAGGGGCAAGGAGGAAAATTAGGAGAGAACTGTTCTAACAGAGCTCAATTAAAAGAAACCAAAATCAAAACATACATGTCCTCAAACAAAACTGCCAGGGGCTGCTAAACACTAAATGCTTGAAACCATACACTGTCTCCTTCTTTAACAAGTTTAAAATACCTGACTGTCAAGCGACCAAGGAATCACAATGCCAAATACCACGCCCACAGGAACCATGAGAGATTAATAATGCTGTATTTTGGCAGTGTGACTGTTACTTTACATTAAAAGTAGATGTAGCAAAAATATTTGCAGAGGTAGGTTGTCTCAGGAGGTTGGGAAGCTTTGATCCTCCTCCCTGCTCTAGAAGCGCTCAACACCACGTGCTTTGGTGTTAACTGTGCTCTGAGCTGTGCCTACCAAAACTCAGTATGTTTTTTTTCCTAGCTCTCACACGCATTTTTGCTAATCCAATAATAATTTTTGGGCTGTAATATGTTTTTTTTTTTGTCTCACCCCACCTATTTCTCCCACCGTTTTAAGTGATTTGTAGTTTGTGTATAGCATTGGGTTAATTATATAAACTCTCAAAGAGACCAAATCTTCTCCCAATGAACATTACAGAGTCACCCTGCAGGTTATCCTAAATACCAGCCCACCTGTTGCAAAATATATTCCATCTGAATCAGATCATTATTGTCCTGTGAATAAAAACATGCCTTTTATCAAAAGAGACCAGGGCTGGGTGGCTTTCCCCAGCTTCCTTCAAGTTGACTGCACAGTTTGAAACCCTCTTCCTGGATTCCTCATCGTAAACTTGGGTATCAGGTTAAAAACCTTGGGGGGAAAAAAAAATAAATCCAAGTTGTCACAGCTTATGCCTTATTTTGGTAATAGCAGAATCAGTGTATCAGAAGGTGGACGGTCTCAGTTCTGTACTGTACATTTAGCTCAGTGAAAAAATCATACTCACTACCAGCCTTTTCTCCTCTAATCCATCATGCACACACATTCCTTAAATGATCAGGACATTTCATTCCTTCAGAATTCCTTCTACTCAGGAGACTGTTAAGTTTTTAATGCTTACCCTGCCCCCTCCTTTCTTTTGCCCTTATTATTCTCTGCAACCAAACTGCCAAAATATCAAAGCTGCATTGTTCAGTTCCCTGTGAAAGTAATGGCCAAGAAGCAAGTTTGGGTCACTAAGTGGGTTAAACAAATAGAAAAAAATCCTTCTTGAATGACCTACCAATGAAGACAAACTCCTTGCAATTACTCCTAGGGATGTTTGTCTGCTCCTGATGAAATAATTCCTACAAGTTGGTCTCCATTGTTGCTCCACTGCCAGGAGAAATACAAATGAGCCCCGTGCTGTCCAGTTCAGTTATCAGTTTCCAATCCTGAAGCAATTCAGGATGTTGGCATTTTATCTAAGGGTTTCTACTGTAGTTACCTGAAAAGGCTGTGCAGTCATTTGTACTGAAATCTAAGTCAAATGAGCAAAAGAAGCAGTCTTACCTCATGAATGTTCCCTGTTCTACTCCTGCTTCTCCAGTGCAAAAATAAACCTGACAGGAGTAGAGCTCCCCAATCCTGTCTTTAGCAGCTTGTAAGCTCCCTCCAGTGAACTGTTCTTCTGTGGTATTAAAATCAGTTCAAAACCTTTTGGGAAGATGTTTCAGTAGCCAGGATCCTGCAGACAGGGGGATGCTGGGTGCTCCTTGTGGCTAATTCCACAGTTCTCCTGAAATCTTTGTTCTCCCCACCTTGGTCCCCTTCCTTCCAAAAAGTGCCTGAAGTGTTCATTCTGCCCTAATACCATCCTTCCCCGTACTCAGCTGTGCCTTGGGATGCCCCTCAGTTCCTATTTCTCCTACATTCATTTCATCCACTTCAGAAGTTAGTGGGTTGTGATTTTTTTATTAAATCTTTAAAGCGCCGCCTCCCAGTACCAAAATGAAGTTTCTCCACTCTTTGCATCTTAGACTTGCTTCCAATCTCAACGTTCCCTTTTGAGACTGACATGCAGGAGGTCACCTCACCCAGAAGTGAGAACTCTGGCAGGACTGGGAATTTTTCTCTCTCCATGTTGTTATCCAGAGCAGCTCATCAACCCTGTGCTTTCACAGTTGCTCTGCCAAGTAGTACCTGGATATCTACTTTTCCAAATTAATCCAGTATTAATCTATTTCATTTGATCAAAAACGTGTGGTAGCTTTCTAACCGGTGCAGTGAATTCCACCTTCCCTTCTCTCCCTACAGATACAGCTCCTACCTGGTGTGGAAGGAACTGGGAGGCTTCAACGAGAAGTCAGTGGTTCCCCTGGGTCTGTATGCAGGGCAGCTGGCACTCAACTGGGCATGGACCCCAGTATTCTTTGGAGCTCACAAAACGGGATGGGTAAGTGGAAAACTAAAGTTTCTCAGTCAAAGGCTTCTTCTACTCCTCTTTTCAAGGTGCCCAGATGAAAGGTCTGCATCATAATCATGAGCCTGAGGACAGAAAAAAGGCTTGCAGGAGTTTTCTAAAATTCTCTTGAATGCATGCCAGCAGCCACCTGAGAGGATTTACCTCTCTGGAGAATCCTTAAATGTATGGATTTCAAGCAGCTCTTCCTGCCAACCTTTGGTAAGAGCTCTGTGTGACTAGAAAACGCAAACATTTATGCCTTACTACAGTTCCTGGGTCTCTCTGGCAAACAGCAGTGATAAGAAGCTTATTATTACACCATTATTCAGCTAATCAACACCCATTTTAGAAGAGACTCACTTTCTGCAGTTCTCTGAAGAGAAATAGCTTGCCTCAAAAATAAAAAAATAAAATATTTCCCTGGTTCTCTACAGATACATGAGATGCTGTAACAGGGGAAGACTTTGCAATGCCCTTTCTTGTACCTCTTATATAATTTTATGAGTTGAACTGATTCTTAACTCAGCACCAATTTGTCTTTTTTTTTTTTTTGCTGACTGGTTTTCTGGGAAGGAGTTAGCTCACAAAGGGACAGAGACAGGTGGGAAGAGCCAAACAAACACTGTGGAGTCAAGGAAATGTCACGAGTTAAAACAACACTATCCACCTTCTGTGTTTCAGGGCTTGGTGACTCTCCTGCTTACAGCTGGGACAGCAACAGCTACAGCTGCTTCCTGGTACAACATCAACAGAACAGCAGCTTATTTGATGGTTCCTTATTTAGCCTGGCTCACCCTGGCTTCTGCACTCAACTATCGCATCTGGAAGGACAATCCCAGCAAGAGAAAACCTGAATAACCAGTTTTCGGCTAGAAAGATACCTTTTTTTTTTCCTCACAATAATTTTTCATACGTAAAAGTTATGGCCTTAATTCGTTTTTAGCTGAACTACTCACACCATTAGTTTGCTAACTACAAGTTGACAAATCAGTACTTGTCAAAACAAATATGCCTTTACCAGGCAAGTCACTGCCTGGGTTTTACAGCAAACTAAAAAGTGGTGTTGATTTAAAAGTACTAATGCCACATTATGACAGCATTATATTTTATACGACAGCAGCATTTTAACTATTACCAGAAATAAGCAGGAACTCCATTATGTTCAGAGGAAGAAATCCAGCCACATACCAACACAGCTTCCAGAAAGGTGCTCCTAACAGTGACAGGGATGATTGTGGCCTGAATCTCTCGTGTTTACCACCAGGTACAGTCCCACTACAGCTGCCAGGTATTTGTCTTCTGGTCACTGTACTCTGGAAACACTGAAGACAAGCTCTTTTTAACAGTTTGTGCCTGCCCACTCTGAAGCAAGGCACATCCTACTGACAGCTGAATGCATTAAACAACGTGTAAAACTTACCTTGTTCCCTGCCTGCGTTGTTTGTAAGTTGTTGGGAGCAGAAGGTAATAGGGTTTTATTCTCTTATCAAACACAGTCCCTTCATCTCCTCACACTGCACTGGGCAAGACAAAACAGGAAACTCAGAGCACCTCTAAAGAAACTGGGAGGCCCCACCTTCCCCCTTAGATCCACAGGCACTTTCTTACATGTTTTCGGATCCTGTGAAAGCACAAAGTGCCTTTTGCTCTCCTACAAGTGACAAATCTGAATGTCTCCTTACATCCATTAGTATTCCCTTTCTCACAGCCAAACCTTTTCCCTGCACTGGAGGCAGTCACACCACCTGGGTTAAAGCACTTCACCACCTTTTTTTAGTCAAGTTTACTGGTCCAAACCAGTCCTGATTCATGAGCAGGAGGCCAGTGTGGCTCTGAGCACCACTTCTGGCTGTGCAATCCACTTTTCCCAAGTCCCAGGTGGGTTATTTCTCCAGCCTGTGTTCCAGCCAGTGGGAAGGAGTGGGTTTCTGCAGGCCAGCCTGAAATAGCCTCAAATATCCCTTCCCCTTCCTGATCGTGAGGGATAGTGTGCTGCATATTCACGAAGTTTGGAGCAAAGCTTAGAACATTTATACAATTTTATAACTATACTTTGCTCTCAAACACATCCTGATCGTGCTGCAAACTGGCTGAAATAATGACTATCCACCCAATACGTATGTCATGACAGCATGATTTTCTGCAACCCTAAATTTCAGCCAGTTACTCTGATCTGAGGAAAGGAGACAGATTAGGAATAATTAATTTCAAGCTGACACCCCACTCCCAAACATCCCTTCCTCAGGGCCTAAACTCTGAAGTCCAAAGACTGCTTGGGCTTCTAGGAGAGTGTTCCAAATGTTTTTCATTCCTTCAGGCTTCTTCTGCATTCCTGTGCTGCCCTTGACATTGCCTCCTTCTTACTGACCCCTTCTCAAAAATCTGATTTATTTTAAGGATGACAAGCAGCATCCTTAAAGGGTTCCTAAACGCTGTGGGTTTGGTTTGCCTCTTTTTAAATATGAAAAGCGGGAAGAGCCATAAAATCTTTAGTCTCATTAAGCCTGTGTTCATTGCACAGAAATACCCTATTATTTTCCCACCAGAACTTTGGATCTTTGTCTAAGGAGGGATAGATAAGAAAGAGATACAAACTCCAGCATGATTCAGTAAATTATAGTTTTAATGCTGACACTCAGGGGAACTTGTGCAATGCTTCCCAGCAAGCAAGCAATCAGGCTACCTGAAAAACAAGTCCACTGCCCTAACTACTGTCCTATTTTGAGGCCTCCCATGTTCAACAAACAAGACACTTTTAACACACACCAAATGATTTACAAGAAAGAACAAAGGGAGACAAGGAAAACGCTGACAACGCGATTATCAACACGGTATATGCTTATTCTTCTTTTTCCCCCCTCGGTTATCAGTATAGGAAAATAGTTGCATCAGCAGCTCATAGAACTGAAATATTTATCTTGCTGGTAAGCATATCTGAGAAGGAGATTGGTAAGAGGGTCATGCCTCCTGTGGCTACACAATGCACGTCACGTGGCAGTTGTCGGGTTCATCCAGAAACAGGGTGCTGAAGACATCATTGAAAAAGGTAGGGTGGTATTTGCAGGCTCTGTCACAGTCAGGATTAAAGTTCACCTCCAAGATCTGAGGCTGCATGATTCTCTTCCCTGGAAAGGTGAACGCAAACACTGCAGCTTAATACAAGCTCCAGAGAGATACCAAATCACTACCTGTCCTTAATCCAGAGATTACAGAAGATGGCTGGAAAAATCCATCTTTTATGACCCAAACTGGGTTGGTTTTATTTCAGTGGGTTTGGCTTTTACTGGAGGGACAGAGGTTTGTTCTACCATCATTATCCAGAGCAAAATCGTCCAACAGATTCTGCAATTGCTGCTAATCCAATGCCTCAGGATCTCCCTGATACATCTGCCTTGCCTGAAACATCTTCCAGAAAACTCTGCTTTCTCCTTTCATGTCTCAAGTACACACCTTCCTTTCTTAAACCTCCTGGATATTCAGCAGTCCTGCTCCTTTACACTGCAGCCACTACCATCTGTTTGGTTTTTTTGTGTATGTGTGTGATGGTTTGTTTGGGTCCTTTTGTTTGGGGTTTTCCCCCCTCCCCGAGTTGTTTCGTTTTGTTTTTCTCCAAACAGAGAAGGGGAGCAGCAGAGGCACAAGGGAAGTAAGGAGGCAGCCAAGAACCTGACAGAATAAACAGTTCAACATTCAGATAAATGAGTTTCTCACCATCTCTGCTGGCGTCCCATTTAAGCATCAAGTCAATGGCATATATTGCTCTGGAGGAGGGATAATCACAGATGCCAAGAGGGGCAGGTTTAGCTGAAGCAACTTGGAACAATTCAGCAAATGCCTTAAAAATATCTGCCTAACAAGAGAAAAGAGGTCTCCGAATGAGAAGTGAGGTTCCACAAAAGCAATAAACATGTTTCTAATCACTTCACGAATACAGTTTTTTTAGAGCTTGTATGAATTACACCAGGCAACAGAGGAAAATCTGCACAGTATTGGCTTCAAAATGTGCATTTAGACCTAATGACAGCACAAGGGTAGTGAGAACTGGTTGTATTATTAAGTCCAACACGGTGTAATCGTGAAATAAAATCCTCAGATCATGAAATAACATTCTTCAGCAACAGAGTGTTTGAAGGCGAATTACGCCAAGTTGAGAAACGCTTCTAAAGTAAAAGGTCAACATGTGATGTCCTTGGTAGAACTGACATACATGAAATATGTCTTACAAGATAAAAATGGAAAAGTTGAGTAAAAAAAAAAAAACCAAACAGATCCATGAACATCTACATGAGAAAGATGATTCGCTGACTTACTTGTACTGTGGTCCAAGGATATTCAGGATATTGTTTTTCAAACAGAGGAATGAAGTCTCCACAGTGTACCTGAAACAGTTTAGTTGGGAATGACTAAGACAAGAGAATGGAATATCCAATATTTTTTGCCTCTCATGCAAATGCAGGTAGAGAACGAGGGAACTGGTTCCTGAATACCTTCTTTGTTGCAGTATTTGTTGTTATAAAAGACCACACTAAGGCTTTGACAATGACAAGCTGCCACTTCCCGTAACTCTTTCATTGCCTCTCTCAATGTGGGTTATATTCAGGATGTAGGTTTATGTTACCTTATATTCCCCACAGATGTCTGGGGGGAAGAGGGGAAGGAATCTAGGAAAATATTTGCCTAGGACTTAGGGTACTTGGAAATAGGTTATTTGCTGATAGTCACAAAGCAGGCACTGGAAGATCTTCTAACAACAGAAAGGTGAGGGAGTGTTTTTTGCTGTTTGCTCACCTGTTTTAATGTTGCACCAGGAGCATAATTCATGACCGTGAAATGCTTCTCGTAGTCGTCCAAGTCATCAAGTGAGAACGCCCTGGGGAACAGAACAACTCCTGAAGTTTCCAAGGGGTCGGATTCAAGTCCAAGACCCTCCAAGGGTCAGACTGAAGTCCAAGACCAGTGAGGGGAAGGTAATTAATCACCTGTTGGAGAAACGCAGCCAGAACACATCATAGCTGTACAGCCTGAGTGGCTTTACGGACCTCAGCAGCACAACGTAACGGATGTCAAACTTCACCATGCCCACGTCCTCCCTGTGGAACAGCACTGGGTCCTCAATGTATTTGCACACTACCTGCAACAAAGCAACACCACAGAAAATCAAAGTGCCACTGAATCTATTCAGCACAGGAAACCTGAAGAAAGTTAGTTTCCTTTGTATTTTTCAGACTTCCCTCTATGAAGCTGCTTTTTCAGCTCTGCCCTTTAAATCCCGTTCAAAACCATGCTCTCTCTAACCTTTGGGCTGCTTTCCCTGTGCCTGATGATGTGGTTAAGGCTGTTGGTGATGTGGGTATCCAGGCTTCTGGCCAAGTTCCATGGTTTGCATATCCAGTGGTTGTCTTCTCCTCTGAGAGAGAGAGAGAGAGAGAGAGAACAGCACCTGTAAGTATCCACCTCATTCATCTGTCTGAACATCCACTTGAACAGATCCATATCCTCTTCCGAAAAAATACTTCATAAAGCTGTGGGCTGCAGTGGGAGAACTAAGGACTTCTGACTGGCAGCTGGGAGCAGTAGGCGTTAGGAATAAAGGGGAGAACAAGCAACGGTATCTTTCATAGATAATTTTTTTTCATTTAGGGCCTAGAATGGTCTCACTGGTTATTTCCTTCCTCTGCATCTGACTCCATCAAAGAGGGAAAACAATCCTTCAACAGGACAGCATCTCTATGGTCATGCACAGGTCTCCATGTGGAATCATCCTGCCAGGAGTCTGAGGACATTCTGGCACAGTATCGTGCCATATTCCAAGTTGATTCCCTAATGACACTTCCAAATCATTCACATTAAATGGCACCATAACTCATCTCTTTGGGAAGAAACCACACAGTATGTCAACAGCTGACATCACAAGAAAATGAAAGCACAGCACCATCATCTCACTTTCTAGTACCCAGACACCTCCAGGTGCAAAATTCTTTGCAATATCCCTGAAAAAAACTGGCAATATGCTGGTGTTTCCATGTATCCTTTAGGATAGTTAGGACAGGGTGATGCTGTAGATTTAAAACCCTAAAGCTCAATAACTGCTTTACGCTAACACTAAAACTAAATTTTACTTTCATAGCCTTACAGAAGACAAGTACTTTAAACATTTTCCACCCTGGCTTCAGTGCAGGAACAACTGCTACTGTCCCCTGGAAAAAAACCCAACCAGACTTGTTGCAAACACATTTTAAGCCTTTGTGTATCAGTTAAATACAAAAGGTAAGGTCCTGACTAGACAAAAAGCAACGAATGTCAAACCTGTATTCAAACCATAGCAAAGTTCCTGGGTTTCAAAATGTGCTGCTTAACTACTGCTACATTAAAAAAATATCCAAAAAGCTCACACTTTCCAGCCAAAATTCACTTGAACACAAAAGCAGCAAGAGCCAACTCGTGGTGGTGCAACAGCTGCCAAGCCCAAAACGCTGGTAACTGGTCTTTGAGGACAGCTGGGATCAAGAAAGCACAAAACTAAGGAAATGGGAACCCAAGTCACCTTCTGTCACGCTGCTGAAAGTAGCTGATGAACTGAGGCAACTCTGTCTGGAGGTTAAAAGTCCGAGGCAACCACCTTGGCCCATCTGGGCCTCCAGCTCGTCTGGCAATGGATGCCAGGCAGTCCTTGACAGTCAGGAGGTTCTCACATGGGAACTGATTCACCATCACCTCAGGCCTCTCCTCACTGAGCTTCCTACAAAACAAACAAGTTGTTGGTGAAGGAGGGAGGCTGGGAGGAGGCCTCTGGGAACACAGGTTTTATAGCCAAAAAAAATAAATAAACTGTATTATGAAGGGAACACCTCCAACCTGTAATCTTTGAAGTGCGAGAAGTTGTAGAGGATGTCTGCCTCCCCCTCACTGTCTGTGAACACAAAACGGGGATGTGTCAGGTTGTTGAGCACTTGCTGAATGTCTGTGAAAACCCTGGAAGGAAAAAAAAAAAAGAGAGGCATATGAAAGGAAACATCAGTTTGACCTGGGACTGACCAACTCGTGTTTGAACAGAGAAGTTTCAGTCTTGACTTTCTACAAGAATTATGGTTTTCCATAGGACAGATTCGAAACGCTGTATTTTGAGACAAATCTCCAAGATAGCCAAGTGGAAACAGATTCAAAAACCTGTATTTTTGAGACAGAAATCTCCAAGGTAGTTTAGCAGTGACAGCTTCACAGAAGTGACAATTCAGAAGATGATGACCAAGTCTCTGACAGAGAAGCACTAACAGGGATTCACTACTTTACATGAGAAGTCCATGACCTTGTAAATACCTTCAGTGCTGGAAGAGCTCTAAAAATCAACCTGCTGCCACCCACACGAAAGAAAGTCATAGGGAATCCTGTCAGGTTAACTCAGCAGCTTCAAGAGATTATTCTCCTTTGGTCAGAACTTCCCACAGAAGAGACATTTCCAAATAACCAAGACAAGTGAAAGTGTGTGCATTAGGTATGTGCAGGAAATACATGCAGCTTTAAGGTTTAACACAAATCTCCTCTCAACCCCATTTAAAACCACACCAAAACCCCATTTAAAACCACAACCCTAACCCAAACCTGATACACATCCCAGTACATGACCAAGAATGAGGCAAGATGTTGCCTATCTTAGGAAATTCCCCTTTTAAAATAAAACCAGTGGCTTGGATGCTAAAATAAGCAGGTAGAAATAGGGGTTATTTTGATGATTTTAGAGCTTAAAGTGAGGTCACTTAATTCAGATTTCAGCATGTTGACTCAAAAATGAGACTGATATAGAAAAACTGTTCTTATAGTAAGGGAACATTTAAACAGACTAAGCAACCACTAATTTTTTCCATGGGAAACTACTATATCCTTCCTCCTTTCCAGACCTATTCTTACCCGTTGTACAACTTTCCTCTCCTCCTCCACTACTAACCAACTGGAAGATTTATTCCCCAGACACTTCTCTGAAAAGATGAACTGCAAAAACAGCCCAGTCACGGGGGGAAATAAATTCTTTAAAAAGAAAAGTGTGTAAGATGCTTTGCATAGCTCCATGTGCCAAATATGCACAGAAGAACACATGCAGCACGAGAACTGCTAAAATTTAGGCTGCTCAGACAATCCCACATAGGTTCCTTACAAACACACCCCACAATACAAGGCACCATCCCACAAAGACACCAGTCCCATGCAGTCCTGAGATCCAAACCTGGCTAAAAGGGTCACCAGATCTAAGCAAATGGATCTATTCTGCTTGTTAAATCCATTCAGTAAATGGCAGCAGCAACAGTTTTGTTGTTGTTTGTTGTTCTTTTCCTTCTTGTGATTAAGCCAACACACTGCACATATATTTTTGGGACAGGGTGCTGGAACGCTTGCATTAAGAATTCCTGGATTCTGCTCCAGGTTGTATGAACAGATTCTGGCTTCCAGCTCAGGAAGAAGGGTTAAAAGCTACTTTTCTGAGTAGCTTTCAGAATGACTGTAGCTTGCTACACTTACTCCAAAAAGCAACATGGTTGGATAAAACTTGTACAACTTCAAGTATTTGGAGAAGTGGCTTCTTTCCCCCGCCCAGCTGCCACCACAGCAAATACCTCTGGAACCTCTGGTTCATGAACTGAGTTTTCTCTCAAAAATTCTTCCAACTAGGGTAACAAGGAGCCTGAACCTAAGGTGTTCACTGAACCTAAGCCTGAGGTGTTAAAAACAATTAAACAGTGCTTCTGCCTGGCAGCACCTGATAAATCCAATAAATCTTACTCCACATCGTTCTCTAGACATCATTGGATCAGTCAGAGGTTTTCGTGCCCGACCCCAACACCCCTTCTTCTGTAGAGTATAGAACACAAAGCCTGCTTTCTCCATCTTGAAGTCTTGCTAAGAAATCCATGTGCCAGAGCACTCAGGATGATGCATCTGAAGACTTGCTTAAAGAATACAAGAGTGCAGCACAAAGGAAACAGGGGTGCTCAACTGACAGAGGTTAAGAGGAAAGGGAAAACAAAGCCATTTCACTTGTTCTAAGCTTTTAAGCTTCTCCACCCATTCTGTATGCAATCCTCCAACCATAAAAGGTCCTGGGACAGCCAAATAATTCCAGCTGGAGAACGAAAATTT
Source organism: Oxyruncus cristatus (assembly GCA_013399855.1). Classification (NCBI taxonomy): domain Eukaryota; kingdom Metazoa; phylum Chordata; class Aves; order Passeriformes; family Cotingidae; genus Oxyruncus; species Oxyruncus cristatus. The sequence continues at coordinate 1,226,965 of VXAY01004465.1, forward strand.
CCTGGAAACACTATGTAAAATCAATGTATTTCACTGCCAACACCTGTCGCTGAGTTCAGTGGTCAGACCCCCTCAGGTGCTTTAGGATTAAGGCATAAATCTGAAAAAAAAAAGAAAAAAAATCAGATCTCTGCACTGAAGAACAGAGACTGTAAGGGCAGGCACCTGACAACTACCCAGCAGTTCCTCTGTTGTTATCTAAGGAGCACTGTAGGATCTTCTGTAGCATTTTCCTTGACTTACTTAAATATGCTGGTAAGCACTTCTGTGTTTACTCTGACGACACACATCTAGACAGGTAAGAAATGCACCAAATCTCATTTTGGCTTAAGACAGATGGCAGAACCTCCACACTGCAATACTGTAGCATCAGCCAACCTATTTTGGACCTTTCATTCCAGTATCAATGACACACTGAACTAATGAAGCCAGCTAAATACACCTCCCAAATGAGTTTTTCCCCCTCCTTGTCATGGTTGGGATTTAAGAAGATATTCAGCGAAATTGTGCAAGTAAAAGTAACATCTCAGCATGGTTGATCTATTTACTCAAAATATTTAAAGCTAAGAAGTTGTGGGAATCAACTCCCACGGCACAGAGCTGACAAGACTGACCAAAGAGTTGCCTCATAAAAGCTCTCTGGGCATTTAAAAAAAAATGACTGATGTAGCTGAAGAGAAACACGAAAGAGAAGATCAAGGGAAACAGAGATGATCAAGCCCAACACAAAATGGAAGGACTTCATTATTAGAGTTGTCTTTGAAGCATTTAGTTCTTTTATTCACTCTTTTTTCAGTGCAGCACAGTTGGAGGGAACAATCTCCTTAGGCAGCAGTTACTATGCTACAACACCTACTTGAACCTGTAACGTTGAGAGGAAATCCCTTATGAGTACATGGACAGGGGGTGGATGAAACTCCTTAGAAGCAGAGCAGGAAGAATTTGCTGTGTTCCCCCTCCTTCCCTCTGTTGTGAATGCCATTCACTTGGAACAGAAGATGCAAAAGAAAGAGGTAGCAGTGAAAAATAAATCAGCATTTCCCAACATCCTATTAGAAGGCATCTCCCTTTGACTCCTGTATGTGAAAAAGAGGCAAGTACACGAGATCAAATAAGCAGCTTTTGCTTTCTTTTGCTCAGTCTTGTAACCAGAGGTTTCAGCTAAATAACACAATCTACACTATCGCTGAGCAAGTCAACCAATGCCTCCCAACAAAGAGTGAGTTTGGTTTTCAGTAGTTCTCGTCAGGTAAAGTTGTTCTAGTGAGTGACAAATCAGCTCAGCACAACAAGCTGGTGTGTGAGTAAACCTACAAAATACATTTTAGTGCAGCCTCACCCCTTAAGCAAAATGTTTCGAGCAAGAACTCAGCCCCCACAGTCAGACTGCAAACAGCCTGGAGTGCAGCTCACAGCACATGCCAAGCAAGGGTTATGTTCTTCTGGAATAAAACCAGTCACGGGGCAGCCTGGCCATGCAGCACCACTGCTTCTGCTCACAACATTCCCTTATCTGTGCCACGTCCTTCCAGCTTTCCTCTGGAATGTTTTCATAGCATATGGTCCACACATATCCAACTTAAAACATCCCAGGTTTTGGTAAGACTCCTGTGTGGCAATCTCATCTGAAGAAGGGGAGTAGACTGTTACATTCACAGAGCAGCACAGGCAGCCCTATGGACATACATTCCAAAAGGCAGAAAAGAAGTCTTTGTTATACCCCTTAATAATATTTTTTAGTGAAAACACCACTTAGTGTGAAAACACTATGCAACTTTCTTTTCACCCACAAGGTGGCACTTATTTAAAAAAAAAAACAAAAAAAAACCAACCAACCAACTAAATTTCTTTTTTAGGAATTCTTTAAGTGACAACTCACTCACTTTGAAGAATAAATCCAAGAGCAACTTTCTAAGTCAAAATCTCAGGCAAGTGGCTACATAAAAATCACACCTTTAACTTTCCTCAAAGCTGGAAAAGGCTGTTTTCAGCCTGAACATGCTGCAATTACTACACATCATCTTGGTAAGGGAGCATTTTGTTTGCAGATACCTACTTGAAAACTTTGTCTTTGGCATAAACTGGAGGGTTTATCACTACAGGCAGTTTTTCCTTGTTTTCTGCTAGAATGGCCTAGAAAACACAGAAAAGCACAAAAAGTTAATACCAGGCAGAAGGAAAGAGCTGCCTTAGGTCAAACTCCACAATATTCAGCAGATATGAACAGCAGCTAAGAGCAAACTCAATTTTAAAGTGTGAGCATTCAGGTTTATAAAAGAAGTGGCTGAAAAAAACAACATCACCTTTCAGGTGAAGCTACAGGCAAAATGTTCTGTGTGAGTCAATGTTGATCCAAGCATTTTATTAGCAACACCCTGCTGAAGTTCAGCCAGGTGAGATTTTCTCAGATTGTAGATCTTTACAGATAATTTTCCGCAATGTCTTTTCTCCATGTAAATATTTAAACACACACACACATATACACATTCATATATATTTAATATATAAATATATAAAAATGAGTTTTAAATATATAGGTATACATAAATTTCTATAAAAATTTATATAGACTTGTAATCACAGAAAATATGCCAGTCCACTTGCACGTCTCATTGGTTCTGTTGTCTTTGGTGCAACTGAATTTCACCAGAGCTATGTTTTGAGAATTGCATTATGTTGTGCAATAAGCTCCTCAGAAAAACCAAACAGATCAGTACAAGAGCAGAGGCAGAAGGGAACGCCATGAGCAAAAAAGAACAAGAAATAAGGCCAAAAAATTAAGCCACACTGTGGTTGTAACAACTCTGATTGTTTTACATAGAACACTGAAGCTTTCAGAAAAATCAGAATAAGAAATGTAATATCCTCAGCAACAGCAGAGGCCAACAACACAGCCCATTTAACTAATTATTATTTGCACACAGTAGTAAAGCAGTTGCAAAAATTGCTCAGTGATAGCAGCAAACGATTTTGAAGTGGTCAGGCTTATAGAAGCACTTAGAAATATCTTCACCCAGCTGTATTCTCCTGCAGAATTGCTGGCTCACATATTAACGCTGCAAACAGACCTCTGGAGTTGTCTGCAGTTTGTTTTTGTGCACGCAGCTCTGCTCATGCGGAAATAGGAGAAGCAGAAGTGTCAGGAGCACAGGAGCTCTTTCTACCTGTGTCACTTCTGGTGTCCAAGGATGTGTCGTGCCCTAAGCTATTCTTCACTGGTCTGTCACCAGTTAAGACTTCAACCTACTGCTAGACATTCTAGAGCAAAAGAAAGCTCTGTTGGTTGGCTCTAGCATCAGTGTTTTGCTGTCATCTCAACAGCTGAGCGGCAGAGACGCAGTTAGGGGAAAATAAAAAGGCTACTCTGAGAAGGTATTTCAGAGGTGGAGTGGTAAAGGAGGACGCTGCACCCATTTGCCACACACAGTTCTTTAACTTGACCTGATTGTACCAAAACGGAATTAAAACACATGCAAAAAAAAAAAAACATTGCTTTATCTGAGACCCAGAGAACAGATCTAAGACACTGTTGTTGCTTATCTGTTAATGCAAAGTATGTCTCTTCCAGAAATGCAAATCCCAACCAGACTTAGGTTACAAGACAGCCCAACTATTTGGAGTGCATGCCTTTATTTAGCAGGGGCAGGTAAACTTCATTTCTGACTAGATATTGTTAATAACAAGCTGGATACAGCCTTTTCTGCCTCTCCTCTCTTGTAAGAAAAGGATAGTTGGGGTACAGACTCATCTTTAGAAGCTGCACTTTGAATGCTGTCCGTGGCCAGGACAGCATCCTCACAGGCATCAGGTCTCTTCATTTTTCTTAAAAGTGAATCTCGTGTGGACTTCGTTCACAAAATGGAGATTCCAAACATTAATTTTCACATCCTTAAAATATCCAAAATATCCTTCATTAGAAAGGAGAGCTCAAAACAAACCAGATGGGTACTTTGGAATAGTGCCATCCAATTAGAGACGTCTCTGCTCCAACATTTAATGGTTCTAAACCATGACATTAAATGAGTAGCCCAGTAGCCAGCCTCAAAAATGTACAGTCACTCCTAAAGTAGTAAATCAAATCTTTCTGTAACTCAAGACTTGAACAGCAGTGCTACAGTCACAAATCCAGTGCACCAAATGTCACACAGGAAGATGGATAAGTACTCTGTAACATAAAAAAGCTAGACAATACTGCTAGAGCTCATGTTGCTTCAGTATTTAAACACTTAAATGTTATACGTAAGATATTTATCTCATTGTGCTGTGAACATTTTTTTCATTTAAAGGTTACACTCTGAATCAGTGTTTAGGTTCAAAAAGAGGCACGATCAGTGCAATGTTTTTTCAGACACTGCCTCTTCTTGGCAGAGGTAAAATATGATGTCAGCTTGTTGAAATGATACCTGGTAATACTCATCTGATGGCTCTGGTGTGAAGCAGCTGACATCCAACACTTCATCAGGCACCCAGGGCAGCAAAACACACTTCCTGATCAATCTATCTGTTTCCCCATAGGCATAATCACGAGTGACTTCATCTGCAGCAGAACAGGGAGAACCTTTAGGAACTGTCTTTCTTCCTCCATGGAAAATCTTTATCACGGCATATCACACAAATGACAGCTGGACAGTTAATACCACCACAACTTTTGTTACTTAAATGAGAGGTAATTAAAGAACTACAACAGAAAGGGCATTATTTAGGAGGCTTATCTTCTCCACTTCATGGAGGCAAAGGTGGCCCCCGATCAAGACTTCAGGAATAAATTCTTGGCCTGGTGTTTCCCAGCTTTCAATACTTGACTTTCTGACTCAAAGCCACACACAGACTTCTAAGGAGTTGTTTTTTAAACTCTCAGATGACTGAATTGGCAGTTTCACTGTGACAGTGATGCAAGATTGAAGTTCTCTGCCAATAAAACAACAGCAACATTTTCAGACTGGCAAAGGTCTTGATCTCACAAATTATGGAAATACCAGGCAGAGGACTTTTAAATTTGACAGCATTACAAATATGCAGCCATTTTGGTCTTGAAATATTTGTTCTACTGGGAAATGCTTCAGTGATTTGTAAGAATATGGCCCGTCTTCCATTGCAGGCATTAAATAAAATAAACAAAACCACACTTACCACCGGTTTCCAGGTCTCTCAAAGGCCAGAGAACAGTGTAAGCAATTTGCTGGGGCATATAAAACAGAGGTGCTGCTGCAAAACTAGGCTGATCTGAGTGCTGGATGCGTGATCCAAACTCATCCATGATGTACCAGACAGGAACCTTCTCCTCTGCAGTCTGTAAGAGGAAACAGGGTCAGACATCCTGCACATACCAAGTGCAAGAAAAGCACCAAAGACAGAAAGAAGGATTAGTTTTTATCGAAGTATCCCTTCCTGCAGCATTTGTCATGAAAAAAAAAAATCCTGAATGAAAGAATAAACTTTAAATTGCTTGGTAGAACCACTGTGGCCCTTTTACAGAGTCAGAAATGGGGCAGAGAGATTAGATTTGAGATATTCAAGCAGCTCAATGCCAGGGAAGGGAACAGAAGACAAGTTAACTATAGGCTTAATTTAATTACCTTCCAGAAAACCACTTTTCAAGTGGCAGCACAGATAATTCCACCTCACAAGCTATTCATGACAGGTTGGGAAACAAAGACACACAGGGTAGAAAGACTCAGAGATACTGCTCAGATCTCCTTTTTATTCAAGGAAAAAGAAAAAGGAGTCACAATTAATCCCTTTCTCAGGGATTTTTCAGGCCTGATTCTACTGTGAGCTAAGCTTAATTGATAAGAAGAGAACAACCTCAAGTCCCTGAGCTAAGAGGTGCAGGTTGATCATGTTCCCACTGCTCAGGGATCAGCCCAAAGAATTCACCTTTCTCCTCTTTAACCCTAAAGACTCAAACTAGCCTTGGAGCTACATGGCAAACCCTACAACAGGTGTTTTAGCTGAACCCTGAAAGATGTATTCCCTCAGAAATGGTATGTGTGCACTTGAAGTGACTGAAGGCTCAGGACATGCTGGTACAGAGCTGAAGAACGCGGGGCAGAGTGACCAAACCTGGCGTCTTATCATCTAAAAGTAGCAGCCCTTGGAGTAAGTTATGCCTACAAACACTTTAGGCTCCATCTTGAAGGTAGCTGGCACTCATCTGAGGGTAAGCAAACATTTACCCGGCATGAACAAACCAGGAAGGTAAGTTATTTGACAGTGTGCATACAGCCTTGGCGTGTAAAGCCCTCTATTACAGGTGAGCAGAACTGCAAACACAGCTAAAACACACACACTTTCAGGCAAGACAAGTTGATTCTATGAGAGGTTCTTTCCTCCACTATGAAAAAGTTTGAGTAGAAAAAAAAAAAAAAAAGAGACAAAACATACAAGCAGACTTCTTTTGCAGCAGACCTCTCTCCTCCCTATAAAAATCCCCTCAAATCTCTCATCAGAAAGCTGGTTTTAGCTGTGCTTTAGCTCTACGTGGCAGCTGCTCTCCTTCCAAACAGAAGTTTATTCCGAAATGCCCGTAAAGGACTTTAGTTAATTGGATACACTTCTCTGCTAATATCCACCTACCGGAATGTCTTCACCCCAAAATGTTTAGCATCCTAACTAGGCTTTTTTTCCCCCCCCCCGCTAGAGGCTCACCCCTTGAGAGAGCTGGTAGGTCTGGTTGTATTTCCACATCTCCTGCAGCACCTGCTCGATGCTGCCCTCGTCTGGGATCTCGCCGTGGAAGTCGATTCCCATGAGATTGGCCATCCTGTGCAGCAGCCCGGGCACGTGGAGCAGCTGCTGCCGGGCGTGTCCCACACGGTATGTCCAGGCGTGGTCGATCAGGAAAACGCTGAAAGGGAATTTTGGTGGCGTTACACCGGCTGTGTTTTCACACGTCTACAGCCAAACGTCCTGCGAATTTCCCTGCAGATGGTGTGATAACTAAATCTCCTCTTACTCACCCAGTCCCTCCCAGAGTACACACTGTGGCTTTACAGCTTAGGAAACATTCCAGCAGTAACTTTACACTCTTTGTTCTGTTCTAGAAAGCTTGTCGTGCACTAGTACTTCAGTGAAAATGAGGAGCAAACAGAGAATAGAGCACTCAGTTTGCAAGCCTAGTTCCTTCTTCCCTTTTAATCACTATTAACTCCACTGCGGCAACCTGATATTCCTGCCTGAAGAAGGAAAACAAGACATTATTTTGCAAAATTATTCCGGGACCTTGTCAGCCGTGAGCTCTGTGACACCTACTGTCCTCTGCAAAACTAGGTGGAGATGTCTGATCATCAAAAGCCTGTACAGGCCGTTAAAAGAACATTACCAAGTTTTAAGTATTGATTGTTTCAATTTGGTTTGGTTTTTAACTTGGGTGAGGCGTGTCACCAAGTTATTTTTAGGAAAAAACGCATTGTTTAAAAGAATTACAATCTAACCCAAAATAAAACCATACACATCTGGCACAGCTTCCCTTGACAAGCTGAACTCCGATTTAGGCTGCATGATTTTGAGGGAAAACCACACAGTTATTCAACATTTTGGTTACAACATCTTGCTGCACCACCTCAGAGAAAACTCCGAATTCTACTTGCTAACAAAACCCCCAAATCAAACAAAAAAACCCCCTCCACAACAAAACCACCCCTATTTCAGAAAGTTAAAAACATGTCAGCTGTCATGCAGGGCGAGTACCTTCCAACAATTACTGTACCCCGGATTCCACATATAGACGAAACGTCATTTAATTTTAAGATTAAGGGCTCCAGAGAATGCTAAGGTCAAGCTCTTTGGAAATGTGAGCAAACAGGCATGTTGGTGTTCCACTCCTTTATTCACCCGCACCTGAAAGCTGCAAGGAAGCCCAAGATTATCACAGGAGGTAGTTCTGAACTCCACCATTTATGTGCATTCTCGTATTTAGGAAGGAGATGACTTCAGTTTAAAGCAGGGATATTACTCTGAAGCTGCTTAGTGCCTCCTTAGCCTGGGATTTGGCAAGATCACAAGGGCTTCTTCAGTGGGTTTTTTCCACGGGCACAGTCTTGCCAGATACAAAGTTCTGTTTTTATTTCTGCAGAACCCACGTCAAGGTTGCTTTTCCCTTCTTTTCTCCCTCAGTTCACTAAAATCAATTTCTGAGCATCTTCCTGCATGATTTAGAAAGGAACAACGTTAAGATACCTGCACTCCTAGTACCCTTTGCAAGGTGAATGCACCTTTCCTCAAACACACAGCTGTGTCTTAAGAGTAGGAAAAGAGGATTTCTGAACAGGGTCAAACAAGTTTCGAGGTAAACTATCAGTATGATTTTAGGGTTTCACACAACTCAAAGACCGAACACTAGTTCCTAAATCACTACTCACCTATTGGGATTTGAGGCTTGAAGCCCATTCTCGTTTGTTACAATAACCTTGAAACAAGGTCCATTTCCAGGATTTGGCTTCTTTTTTAATTGTTCTTCCATTTCTTCATCACCTTCTTCCTCATCATCCACCTCTTCTACTTGCATTATCCCGAAGTAGTCCCCAGCATCAAACACCTGAGATGGAAAGTGCACAAAACTGATTAATTAAAATTGACTAAGGCAGTGCCCTGATATGCACAGTGCAACACTTGTAGCCATTTTTTGCCTGCAATCTGATAAGAACTGGCACTTTCACCTTAACAATATTTATTATTTCACAGTTGAACAGAGCTGTTTATTTGGGAAGCTTCTTCGTTAACATTGCCAGGGAGCTTTCTTGGTTTCTTTCCTACCAACAGGTCTATTAATGATTGTCTGTTAGTTTAATGCCTCATTAAGAACTTCAGAGGCTGAAAACAGAATACCTTGGCTCAACCTTTGCTAAAATCAACAATTTAAGACCTGCAAAACCAGGTGCTACCCAGGCTCCACAACCAAGCCAAAGTACACTGAGGTACCTGAAGAAAAAGAGCCTTTGCCAACGGAGTTCTGAACCAGAAAAAAGAATCACAGAATGCCTTGGGTTACAAGGGACCTTAAAAGATCATCTCAGTTCCAGCCCTGCTGCCACAGGCAGGGACACCTTCCAGATGCCAACAATGGCTGAACAGCTTCTTAGCTAAATGCTAAAAATATGCTGGATAACATAAACACACGCATTTTTCTCAGGGTAAAGAAAATTACTTTGCAAACAAAGTCACTAGAGATTAAAAATACACCTATTAAAAACCAACAAACAAAAATCAGAAACTGACTCAGCATCTTCCCCTTCAGCAGGTGTCAAAACAGTCAGTAGCTCTAATTTATTCCTAGTTTTCCAGTTTTGCTAGAAGAGGATAACATTACTCAATGGTAAGCAGTATCACAGCCTCTTGTGTTGTAAGAGTAGCCAACAATGTTTAAGTCTCTGCACAGCTGCCTGGAAAATTCATAGTAACTGCAGGCAGGTCCCAGCAAAGGGAAGAGTGGCCTTCAGGGGTGCTCACAACTCCTTTTCATCAGGTTGGCTCCCAGCTGGATCAGCTCCCCGGTCTGGTTCACCACACAAGTGCTAATCCCAGCCCATGGCAGTCAAAAAAGATCTGCCAGGGCACTCGTGTTCCGCCCTTCCCTGAAGTGACACTTCACTGCTCCTGCCACTGGATCGAGAGCCGTCCTCAACGAGCTCATTAGCCAGGAGAAGGAACTGCAGCCAAGTCATTAGAAGATTAAAACTGCAAGTGTGAATCACTGGAGCACTTGACAGGTGCTACTGTGTGGCTTTCCACACTTTTGTCTATGCTTTTCTTCATCTTTTGTCTTAAGAGTTTGTAAGACACGAGGAGGTGAGCCACTGACTCGGGTTTAGCCTTCACTCCCAACAGGCTCCACCTGTTCACCAAACACCCCTGGATAAATGTTAATATAAAGTTCTTCTACAACACTCAGGATGTTGGCTTCATATTTCACTAGACATCATCTCAAGACTTAAAAAATTAAGCGATTCCAAATCCCCTACGCCAAAGTTTTGATCTCTCCCCCCAACAAAGCATCCAATGCATGGGAGCGTAGCAGCTGCATTTAGCAAAAAAACCCCCCACTTTTAATAACTTCACAGGATTATGCTTAATGAAAAACATCTCCTAGAGAATTTATAACCTTGTAGAAGTGAATTGTGTGATTCGGTGAAGATCAGAAATACACCTTTCTGGGAGCAGCAGCTCAGGACCACCTCAATCAGTGGCTTGCTGCGAGGCTTTTGTTGTTTCGTAAACTCACGCTGGATGATGCAAACACTGATGGCTTTGTGGCAGAAGCACCTCGTTGTCAGTGTGGACACACAGCACTGCTGTCCTCCCCTCCCTCCCTTTGAGGTAATCTGTCACACTGAACCTATTAACACAGCAGCTGCATTAAGGGAATCTTAATTAAGCTACTGAAGCAAAAACCAGCTGGATAAGATCACGCCACCAATTTGAAGAACACAACCTCTGGCTCGAAGCAGAGCAGGGAGAGCTCCCTTCGAGTGCTCCCCCAGAGTAACTAACAATGTCTCGAAGAGAACCAAAGGGTACCAACAACACTTTTGGGTGGCACAACTACTCGCAAGCGAAACGTGTCTGGGCAAAATCCCTCCCTCTTCCCGTTCAGGTGCAGTTCCAACCTAACAAACCCAACGAAGCAGAGAACTCGATAACAAAGCAGGCACAAGCCGTGACAATTACAAGTGCAAACTGCTTTAAAGGCCACAGGTAGACTCTGAGCAACAGCCTGCCCTCCCCTGCTCTGCAAAGTAAAGCCTAGTAGTATTACCATGTTGCATTCCTCCTAAGCAATTAATTAAAAGCCCCAATTTCTAACTGGGATGAAACTCTAAGCAATCCTTTGCCAGCAACATCTCAAGGGCTATAAAAATCTTGCTGCAATACACAGAAGCCTGCAAAATAACTTAGCATATGGCTGGAATAGGGAAAAAAAAAAAGATTATGAATAAAATTGGATGCAGGCACTACGTTTTCCAGGCTTACACAAGGTTTATCCAGTAACATAAGAAACAACCACCGTAACAGAAATACAGTTTTAGTGTTTATAAAAACTGAGTACACATGCACCTGTTTGGTTTCTGAAGTTTCTGCCAGAAACATAGAAAATTTTCCTCCCAGTAGATGATGAATGCTAAAGGCAGAATGGATAAATACAGGCAGGTTTACCAATCTAGCAGATATACCGTGTTTTGAATGAGCCATCCAATACATAATGAAAACACAAAATGCTCTCAGAAGGAAAGCTGCTACCAGCAGATCTCAAGGTAAATTAAAAAAAAAAAAAACAAACCAAAAACAACCCTTCATTTTTCACAGGTTTTAAGGCTTTAGTGTACACAAAGGAGGGAGGGTGCATTCATTCTGTGCTCAAGCACATGTGTGTTGGAAAACAGTTCCTTGGGCTGGGTTCTAGAGGAACTGATGCAAGAGATATTTTTATCTCTATTATGGATGCAAATTTTTCAAGCCCTATGCTAGAAAGTTTTAATCTTTGCAACAGGTTAGGACAAATGAAAAATTCCTCCCACCTCCACACATGGAAACAAGGAAAACTCATCCTATGCTCCACGTTGCACTGGTTTTTTTTCCCCCCTCAGTTATTTTTTATTACCTAGGCTCCCAAAACATTTTCATCCTGTCCCCTCATCTCCTTTGCTTTCTTTACTGCTCTCCTCCAGCCATTCCTCATGGTTCAGTTCTAAGTGAGGCACTGTAGCTCTGTCCTTACCTCCTCAGGAGGTCATCCCAGTCCACAGCACTCCTCACAGGAACTTTTCTGGACATCCCAATCTTCTCAATATCCTTTTGCCCTTCTTCTGGACAAAACCCAGAAGCTACAGCAGTAGAGACAAGCACCCTCAGCAGACTAACCTACCTTCCCAAGCTCACTGGAATCATTAAATGTCTTTCTCCACACATGCTGGAACACTCAGTATGGAAGAACACGCTCAGTCACCACTGCAAGCAAAATGAAACAGAAGGAGCAGCTGCTGCCTTAGGGCACATACTTTCTTCATTCTGCCTGTTGTCATCCTGCCTCTGTAAAAAGATCAGGACCACGGGTCTCCTCTCACTCCATTGTCTTACCTCCTTCTAAATGCTGGTAGCTCCTTTCCTACCAACACTCCTACCACGACTTGCTATGCTTCTCTCCTGACCCTACTATAAAGTTGAGATGGGGAAAAGAAGTGCTCAAGTATTTAAAAATTAACTTGTACACAGATGTTAAGCTGCAGTCCCCCCTCCTTCCCCACCGTCCTACACCACCTGTTCAAACTTCTCATCCCACCTCACTTGTTTCCTCACTGCTCATCATGCCCTCCAGCAAAGAACCATGAGTTCCCTTCCCTGCCCATCAGATCTCCTTCTCTCCCCAGGACTAAAAGTTCACCTCATTTATCTCTCCTTCTCCAGGTCGACTCCTCCAGACTCCCTCGAGCACTCTCAAGTTTCCAGACAACTAGTTTCGGGTTGCACCTCTTTCCTGTCTCAGTTCCTTGTTCCTTTACCTCCACAAATCCAAGACAGCTTTCCTCATCACTGAGGCCAGGGTGGGCATGTGCAAACCAAAAAAAAAAAAAACCCTTCAAAATTCAACTTCTGTCTTTCCAAGCCCTTTATTTTAAGTGACTCCTCGACTTTGTTTCTCTTCCCTTTCTCGCCACAAAGCTCCAGGGAGCGAGCAGGTGGTTGCTACAAAGGTGAAAAGGGATACTCCATCCCGGAGCTGTGCCTGTGCCACCACATTCCCTTTAGTTCAGGGCCAGGTGTCAGCTCCGGCTGAAACACAACCAGCTCGGGCAAGGGGATGGGCTGTACGATGCCTGGGCAGGGCTACATCAGGGGAACTCAAGGCTCAGATAGGGCAGCATCCCCGAATTTACGCCACTGCCTCTACGAATGGCAATTTTACAAAGGCTTACAGAATTCAGCCCGGTAAAAAGTCAGCACCCTCCCTGCTTTACAAAGCAGTCCTTGAACTGTTATTGCCAGAACATTCTTACCAGCATCTCTGTCCTCCGAGAGAGGTGAGGAGCTTTTAATTGGATCGGGAATTAATGCACAAACTGAAAGCACTCCTGGAAAACATCCTGAGACAGGTGACCTGTGCGTGCCGGGGACCAGATCCGCACAGATAAATGACTGAGCGCAGGGCAGACCCGCATGCAAGCGAACTGGGAAAATTACAGAAGTAAAAAAAAAAACATCTGGCAAAAGCCAACCCAAACCGTAACGGATTAACATGTAGCAACATCAATACTACTACTGCTGTTTTTTCTAAATTCCTCGTCGGCAAGAAGGGCTTACGGCTTTAGGACACTCCCCTGGGTTTGGCTACGACAGAGCTAATTTTCCTTCTTAACAGCTGAGGGTTTTTTTGGATTCATCACCTCCTCCTTCCAGGATTCATCAGCTCCTTCCAGCACCGCACCCCCGCTCTCTCCAAGCGCACCCGATCCATCTCACCGCCCGCGCCGCGGCGTCGGCACCGCATCGCGGCGCCCCGTCCCCTGCCGAGGAACACCCTGGCTCGGGGTTCTGCTCCCGCGGCACGAAGGGGCTCCCCCGGGCACGGCTCACCCACCTCTCCCCGCAGCTTTCGGCTCAGGCTCTCCCAGTAGCGCGCCGGCACCCCCGAGGCGCGGAGCGCGGCCCCGTGCAGGGCCACGAAGGCCGCCGGGTCCCCCTCGCCGTCCCCCGACATGGCCGGGCCCCGCC
>VXAY01004465.1:1240708-1279087 GCA_013399855.1 Oxyruncus cristatus
GCTGGCCGGCCGGGGCGGGTTTGTTCGGTGCCCGCGGCCGGCCCGGGGTCGCGTCCGACACAGCCCCGCGGAGAAGGCGGCTGAGGGGGCTGCAGCCGGCGGAGCGCGGGTGGGCCCCGCCTCTGCTTCGCCGTAATAAAAATCACAAAAGCTTCGTTAAAATCGCAGCGTTTATTGCCCCGGTGGCGTTTGTTTTCCCCAGCGTTTCCCGACGGAGGGGCTTTTCCCAGGCGCAGCCCCTGCGGCGGGTTGCGGGAGCGGTGCGGTGCCTGGCGGGGGGCTGGCGCAGCCCACAGCACTGGGAATTGCTCTCTGGGAGTTGCGTGTGCTGGGTAAAACTAGTCAACTTTTAAATTAAAAGCTTTTTTTATTATTATTATTATTTCGAACTCTGACGAGCAAATTTTGACGTGTAGGCCTCTCTTAAGAATCTCGGTATGAGAGGGAGATGTGCTTTTCGCAACCGGGGAGCTGCCTTCCCAGTGCTGTTCAGAGGAGATCTTCTTCCCTTCCTTCCAAGATTTTGTGGGGGAATAGCCCAAACCAGTTTAACCTGAGGCTCTCTAAACATCACTGGTAGCTTTGGTCTCAGCTCAGGTTATAAAGCTACAAGAGCCGGTGTCCGACACTCGGTGGCTGCTCAGGGGGCTTTGCTGTGCCTGCTACAGAGAGAGTAGAAAGAGATTAAAAGTGGTGCCTACGTGCTGTAACATCATCACCCTTTAGCAGATGAGGATCCAGCTCAGTCTTCAGGTCGGATATCTGAATAGTAAATGCAGGCAAATGTTCCTCTTTGCCTGGGACCGTGTCTGCCTCCCCACGTGCTGCATTCCCACATTTCCTCGGCATAAAGGCTCCACTAGGATGTCACTGAGGGGACCTCCCCGATTAAACAGCAGAAGATCAAAAAATAGTTGTATTTCCAGTGTTCCTTGACTGCGTTCCTGCCCTGCTACCCTGAGTTTGAGCATATTTTTTTTTTGCTAATATTGTGGTTTGGTAAAAGAGGATGGCTGTGGCATTGATCTTGCCCTAGTTGTAAAATGTGCAGATTAGATCACTTACTAGTACTTGCTTACTGAAAAGGCCACCTTTCCCTCATTTCCGTCTTTGCCATGGACTCACTAAGTGATGGCACGTTATATATGCACACAACATGATACATTTCTACACAGTATTGAGTGTATCAACCTACATGACCTGGTTTTCTAGCACAGATTTTGTTGCCTACAAAAAATGTTGTCTCAAGCTGGGAGTGTTTACTCATCCTCATTTTGAGCTGGTTGGTTGTTCCATTTGTTTACTTCTCTTTTGTTTGTTTTTTTGACAGATGGCTGTGAGAATAAGAAAGTTCCCAGAAAATACATAATAATGTTATAGTTAAGTAAAATTTTTTTAGCCTTTAAAAAAAAAAAAAGTCAATTTTTTTCCTCAAACGAACCAAGTATGAAAAGTAGGGTGTATTTTCATTTCTTTGTCCAGTAAAGCCACAGTGACGATGCCCTGTCCAGAGGCCAGGGGAATGGACTCCTTCCTGCTCCATCACTTAATTCTTGGTCTTGCCATAGCCCAGAAATACCACTGTCATCCTCTCAGGAAAGCAGGTGGATAATCTTTGTAAAGAAAAAGTCACCACAGTATTTTATTCTGATTGTTTCCTTAGCAAGAGTGGCTAATTTACAGTGCCTGAACAATGCAGTCCTTAGGGAGGCCAAGTGCTTGTTAAATTTAATGGGTTACTTTACATAAGTATTTGCAGAGAAGGCAAAAAGGTCTCAGCAAGGCTGATCTTACTAGCACTGGCCCAGTCTAAAATAAAAGGATTTTGCCTTCTGGCACTACCTGTAGGGGGCCAACCCATGCAGCCTCTTGTCACAGCAGTCCCAATGACTTATCCACCACCACCCCATTTAGTTCCTGCCCCGGAGCAGAAATTTATCATGAGTTGGCATGTGTGAAGTAGCATTTGCCCCCAACAAACACAGCTGGGGTTTTACAGAGCTCCGTGAGTCTGGCAGTTTGTGGCTTTGTTCCAAGTGTTTGCGGCTGTCTGATCCAAACAGATCTGATGTGCATTGCCCACTTCATTTTCCCGTTGTTTCATGTTGGAACCTTCCTCTCTGGCAACAGGAGAGGTAAGGATGCAAGGGACAGAAGAGACCTTAACATAATAGTGAAAAGGAGATGCAGGGACGTACTTCTGGTGCATTGGACAATAAATGCTGTAATATGTTGCAAAAGAAACTATATGCTTTCAAATGAACAGTTTTCTCAATGGTAAAACTAGGACATCAAAGCATGGAAAGCTGAGATGGGGCTTAGACAAGGAGAACATAATTTTCTGTAAATACTTTATCATGGCTGTGAGTTTAAAACCTCAGAGATGCTGCTCTGAGATGGCAAAACATATTCTTCTGCATCAAAATAGCAGTTATTGTGTATAGCTTTTGCTTGCCTGCTTTTGTGGACAGGTATATTTTTTGGGAAGGTCCTGCAAGAATCCCCCAAACAGCACTGACTGTGCTTTGCACTCACCTGGCAAGGAACCTGTGCAGAGGCAGCGAGTATGGAGTTTGGAAAGAGGCCTGGAGAAGAAGTGCCATGGAGAACAGGTGGATGAATGATCTTAGCAGGCTGAACTTAAACTTTGGCCTGAAAGTCTGCCAAGAGATCAACACCTTAAGGCTAATAAACAAACGAATTGTCTGGTATAAGCAATATTTTCACTGATTGTTTCCCCCAAGAAATTTATTTACAGCAGTAAATGTATTTGCTGCAGTTTCTCCACAAGCTGCTTGGGTGCCTTCAGGAAGGCAGATCCCTGTTCTTCCCTTTCCTGTGTCTTTAGGCATACACAGCATGTCATCAGATATATTACTTTTATAAAAGTCTGTCCAACCTGAACCTCCCCTGGTGCAGTTTCCAGAATAATCTTCTCCATGAGACTGACAGGGCTGCGGTTTCCAGGGTCCTCCTCATTCTTTCACCAGCTTCCCATCAGCTGGGACCTCTCCAGAATCCCATTGAAGATTTTGTCCTTGTACACAGATACTTTGTTACCAGAAATCAAATTGACTTCCAATAATTCTTTAGAACTTCAGAAATCAGCTTTTCTCTGTTTGACAGGAGCTCCCTTTTCTTGTTGCACATTTAAAGCTCTGCAGCTGTAAGGACAGCTGAGTGTCATTTCGCATGGCCTAACAAAAATGATGTTATATCTTCTTGGAATGAGATAACTGCCCATATCACCTAAATGGATTGCTACCAGCTTAAAAAAGGCAGTAATTTACATTTTGTAGCCAGTCTCCTTATGCCTTTCAAACCCGTCAGAGACACCAACAGTCCGAAGTCATAATGACAGCATTTATACAATTTACAACATATCCAAAATGAGCACAGTGTCACATAATAAATGTTTTCTCTTGTAACAAGCTAAACGAGGATATGCAGCGGGATGCTGGGATATCAGGCCTCCTGCCTGTCCTACCCCAGGTGGCTGCTGCAGTGCTAACAATGCTCCACGGGCTGTGCTCAGCTCTTAACAAGCGCTCGCTGCTGAGTGGCAAACCCGTACCAGGTGTTAGCAAACCTCTACCAGGTGTTGTTAAACCTCCACCAGGTGTTACCAACTGAGTTAATGACAGCCCTGCTTTTCTGTCTGCCTGAGCGTGCTGTGTAACCTCAGTGACAACTTGCACTGCAAAAGGTGATTAAAATCAGACCTGACCGAGCTACTGAGGCCACTGGGTCTATTTTCCATCAGTCATCTATTGTCATCATTACCAGCATCACTTGGGCCACTGATGGTACAAATTCTACTTGTTTTGTAATCTCAGCATCGCCCAAGGGTACAACCATAGTAAAATTCAGCAGCAAATAAATACACTTTTTCTACAGGAAAGCTGGAGGGCGAACCCACACTTTTGATCTCTCTTTAAGTCACTGTTCTGAGTGCAAGTGTAGTTTCCTCTCACCCTAGTCCCCAGCAGGACAAGCAGCAGCTGTGTTTGGAGACACAGCTCTTCCTGGCAGCTTGTGGTGGGAACAGCCCATCAGGCCACAAGTGGAAGAGAGTTTCCTTCCCCTTTTTTTGAGGCTGCTTCTCAATAGAGGCATGTGGGAAAGGGCATCTGCATGGTAACATCAGAGTCAAAGAAACAGTTAAAGGTCTTGGAGGGAAGTTGGTGATGTGGTGCTTCGCTGTGGCCAGGATTTCTTCTTGCTCTGAAAAATCCTCCTTGAAGCCTGTTTGGAAGAAAATTAATTCAGTGGCCCAGCACCCACAAACTCCAGTTGTTTGATGAGAAAGAAAAAGCTCTCCGTTGCTTAGGGGTGAAAACTAGACCAAAACATGTAAATGCTATCAAAAAAGAGAAGTTCTCTTCTGATTCTTGTCCATGTTACACTCGTCCACGTACACAAATAAACAGCAGGCAGGGGTTATCCATTCTGTTTTATGTTTATTATGAAAGTGATTTTAACAAAAGTTTTATTACATGCTTCATTTTGAGCTCTGACGTAGCAAATCAAAGCTATTAATATACAGAGGCAAAAGGAAATGTATTTTCTTATAAGGTACATTTACAACAACATCTTCTACTATAAATCTGAACAGAATTGTTAAAATATTGGTAAAGCTTAGCACTGTATTTTATTTTCTAAGTATCAAATTTTGTACAGTTATTCGCTATCCTTGCTCTAAACTATTATCGTACATTTCATATGGAAATACTGTTTGTACACAATTTACATTGGTAATAAAGCTTAGAAGTCCCAGCAGCATCTACAACAGTTTCGTTCAAAATGTCACCCTTGTGCAGTGATTTACGAGGAGCAAATTGGGGCAGAAGCCAATATTACACTCCCTGTGTTTACCCCCAAAATCCGCCCTACCAGAAATTCCTGCTTAAACTGGTGCTGGACATGATGATAGTGAGCTTTTTGCCTAAAAAAGGCTCTATGAGCTGATCCAATGTGAGGTTTTATCTCTTCCAGCAGGAGCACAGAGATACCTTCCCTTGTCTTTTTACTGTACTTGGGTGTAATCTATTGAATTTCCTCTTATTTTATTTCTGAGCTTTGTGTAGCACTAACTTTAAAATATGTATTTATATATTATGGATATGGTAAACACTTCAGAATGACACTTGACAGTCAGTTCTGTGGAAATGAACGTGTTAAATTGCCCCAGAAAACTCTTCCTATGTTGCCAGTGAGACTGAAGGAGTAACAGGATCTATAATCTGGAAGGATAACCACCCCAGTCTCCTAAAGTACCTTTATAATCATCATGTTGAGTCTCTGCTGCTTTCAATTCAAATTAATGGCCTTTCTAAGTTATAAAACATAGAAAACAATATTTACAAAATAATTTTAATTAAAAAAAGTAACAAAAACAAACTCTAAAAAAGATATTTTCACAATCATTAAAATAAAGTTTAATTAATCAAAGCCACTTCTTTTTTCTAGATATTGAGAAATTCAGCTAAAATTGAATTGCAATTGTTGGTATAACTTGTTATCTCCACTTTCTGAATACAGATGGTTTAAATTATTACATCTAAAGGTACTTCTGTACATTTTACTCTTGTATATTACATATTAATTTTATAGATTAAAAGCTGAAACAGAATAAATAAATGAAACAACAAACTGGAACTGTATATATTCAGATACTTAGAGAACACGTTTTGGACACTGTTTATTTCCCAGTCTGTTTCTGTTCAGATGAGAGATGTTATGATAAAACCTGAGACTTGTCTCTGAACCCAAGTCTCACTCTCAGGAAGAAGCTCATAGTACCTTACAGAAATTTCACTTCTTCCATAAATTCTTATGGAAGACAAAAGTTTTTGTTTTTTTTTTTCTCCCAAGTGCTTACAACAGTCTCTCGTTCTAGAAAACTGTTTCATTAAAGTCTCAAAGTATTGAGAGCCTATAGGAAACTCCTCCAGTTACTACCATTCCTGTCAATCAGTGGTTTTAAACTCGGAAAAAAGGCAACTACCTGAACTCACGACGCAGACCCAGGGAACTGCCATCATCAGAAAATCACCCAGACCCCTGAGGTGGCTGAGAAGTTTGGGTTCAGCTGCTGAAGATTTCACTCCAGCTCCTTTTCTAAGAGCCCCAAAGGTATTTAGAGTCCCAGACACGGGAACTGTCACAGCGCTGGGAGCTTTTGCTGTCAAAGACCTGTCAGCAGATCCTGCAGAAGAATCATCCCCCTGCTTTTGCTCCTGAAGTTCCCAACCTGTTTTCTGCAAGATTAAAACTGGATTGTTTGTAGTTAACACTGACCTGAGAGATCTGAGTCTGTCGGGCAGGCTTACAAAGGGCCCTGGGGTGGGGTTTGGCTTTCCCTGTTGAGTGTTGAACTCATGTAAAGGATGTTTCTTGTTCGTGTGGCATCATCCTCGCGTTCTGCTCACAGACAGAGGACCACGGGTGAGCTCTGCTCTTTCCAAACCAGATGACAACTCAGAATGCGGGCTCTGAAAACTCCATGGCCTATCCAATATTTATTTAAGCTAGTCTAAAACTAAACTAAAGCTGGCTTTTTAAAGCTAGTTTTAAGTAAGCTTACTTACTTTTAAGTGAGCTTACCCTAGAATGAAGCTGATGTGTAGGAAAGTTTAGTCTAACTCTCAAGTAGTCCTAACTTTATTCTGTGGGGAGGCACAAAGAGGAAAGAAATTCCTTCTGAAAAATTTGTCTTTAGGTAAAAATCTGATGTATGATGGAGCTGAAAGAAGACTTCAGCAGTTTTAAACCTACTTTCAGGGAGCTAAATCTTCAGGCAGAATAAATGCATGTGTTGAACACCAAATCCTGATGCTTCCTGCACTCAAATGACAGACACAAGCCTTGCCCTAAGTGCTTTCAATACAGGACTCAGGGCTTGATTAACAACTTCTGATTGTTGCAGGCTCCTGGGCTGTGGCAGGAGGTGATTTGGTGGCCTATGAGAATGTTTAGGGATGATTCACCACCACCTCACTGAAAATAAGTGCAGTGTTTAAAACAGAGGAGGCTTAAAATGGTAAGTGCTGCAGGTGCAGCTTTTAAGCACACAGGCATTTGCAAATGGAAAATAAAGAGCTCTGTTTGTGCCAAAGAACTGGGCAATCACAAATGGGCACTTCTTCAGCCTTCCTGCAATAACACATAAACATGTTGTTGCACCTCTCCTGCACACAATGTGTAATTCTGTAAGAGCAGACGCAGGGCTGTCTTTATTATGTTTAAATGCAGTATTTCATATCCAGGGTAAAAGCTCAAATTCTGTGCTGTACAGATTCTATCATTTCACAAAGCTGGTTTTCTTAAAGGCAGGCACATTCCTCCTTGCGTGTATTTTGATTCCCAAATGTTCCTAGGGCTTCTCCACAGAAGAAGACGTTCCTTGTTGTTGTACTGCTATTGTGTAGGAGCAACAGGTTCTCTGACCTCTGACAACGAAGACATCCTACACTAACAAATGGAGAGCTGAACTCCCCTTCTGTTTGGTGACTGCCAGTTTCTGTAACTAGAAATCTAGTATGAAAATCAAAGCATTTTTTAACTTTATGTACCACTTGTCTTTACTTTTTTTCACTAGAAATTTGCACATCCAAGAGCATTTCTAAGCAGAGCCGCAAACATTCAAACCTGACTAATTTTTCTAATTATGTCCAAACGTGTTGGTCATTAAACAAAATGTTTTAGCAAGGATTTTACTAAACTCACTGTACAGCAGCTTCCGAAGTTTGCTCACTGAAGCCTGAAATTCTGAAGGTCACTGTAAATAATTCACCAAATGAGGGAATTATTTTTCTCCATATTTTTCGTATCTTTTCCTTCATATCTTTCAGTAGAATGCCTGCAATCCTGACCCATTCTAATGTCTCTTAATAATACTCTGTCAGAGTTTGAAGTACTGTTTGGCTGAAGTAGTTTTTGTAGCTATACTACACTCCTACATAACTGAGTACCTAAAAACTTTTTGCTTTTTAATTTTTTTTTTTTCCCTACAAATAATTACGGAGAAGGGAAAAAAATACATGAAACTTTTTTTCTTGTTGTTGTTCCAGACACACAGTGGATCTAGGACTGATAAGAATGTCTTCTTTAAAAGTCCACTTTTCGTAACTCGTGGTGAATAATAAATAAAGGTAGTGACAACATCCTCACAAAAAGTTTAGGTTTAGCAGCCTTTAACAAAGGACTTTTATGGAGAAGTTACATCTGGAAATGAGGGTTAATGTCGGTATTAAAGAGAAAGCCCATCAAAGACCTAAGATCCATGAGTGGAAAAAAAATGAGTTTTTAGACTCTAAGTTGAGGCTGCCTCTGCATATTGAAAGAGATTGTCCCAGAGTAAACCATTATCCAGTATTATAAAACTCCAAAAGGCTTCAGTTCGGTGTCAGTAGAAGTGACAAGCACTTGGAGAAGTCATTTAATCCTCTACACAAAGTTACATATAGATATGAGTAAATAGGGTGTGTGGGAGTAAAGATTTAAGCATGAATAATATTTACAGTAACTAGAGATAACATTACTAATGTACCCACAAATAGAAGTATATATTTATATATTTATATATTGTACTTAATTAGATGCTCTCTTAATGGGAAGAAAAACAAGACTACTAGTGTTGCTGTTCATTTCTCACATGTCCTATTGTAAATGCCTTTAAAGGGACCAACTGGTGCGCAGAAATCCAGAGCTAAATCTGTTTCAATCAAGTAATCGATAGTGGCAAACCTCTGAGGGAGTTTAGAAGAGGACAGATAAAAACATTAGGACATTAGGGCATGGGACTCAATCTCATGTAGTTCAGAAAACAAAATTATACATATGTTTCCTTTTTTTTTTTTTTTTTTTTTTTTTTTTTTTTTCCCTTTTGATTTCTACTTGGACAGAGGTTCCACCAAGCCACAACTGAGAAATAACAAAATTTAGATTGTTTTGTTTTCTTCTAAAGATTCAAATATAAACTTCAAGTGCAATTCAAAAATCCAAATATTATTTATACTACATACTTCTCTCTACAACAGAACTTATCTGCAGGTAGTTTAATCACATTTGAATAGATTCCTCCTTTCATTGACAAAAGTTATTGTTGACAGAAAAATAAAAAGCTTTAAAGAATATTTTCTGCATCATGAAATTTCAAATGAGGATACACTAGTGCAGACACAAATTCAGATCTTCAATGAGATGCACTCAGGGATGCACAATTTCTTTTTTTTTTTTGTAGTAAAAATCCCGTTCAAAACATTGACTTTTAACCATTATAAAACATTATAGGTGTTCTTCCATATACAACTGAGAACAAAGACTGCAAAAAAGAGCCTTCAAATTAGCAAATGTTTCTACTATGGAGGAAAGATGGTATTTGACAGGAATGCAAAGTAACCAAAAATTGAGTACCACTGGACTACTTGTATGGTCGTAGAAATCTGGACACTTTGGATCGCAGCAGCTTTATAAATGATCTTGGGAACATTTCTTTTGACTCTTGTGCTGTGTACTTGAAATAGTTTTGTGGGTGTGCCAGTACATCAAAGAGAGCTTTAATCAGTTTCTTGTCCTGTGGAAGACGAAAAAAAAAAAATATATATGTTAGATAAAAGTAGAGTTTGGATTTAGTGTCTGCACAGGTTTTGAAATTAAAGAACAACAATCAGATTTATTTTGCAACACTTGAGTCTGGGTGAAGCAGAGTAAGGAAACTGCTCCATGTTGCTGTGGGGTTGTTTTATATTGATTATTCTGTCTACAATTAGCATTCCTGGAAGGTCTTTGTACCGAGAGGGACAAAGTTAATCACACACTTGCTGCAGTACCTTTGGGAAGCCATTTCATGGACAGCTCACAATGCTCCCTATTATGGTTCTATCTTGTTGAGGCAGGACAGTGATTTAGGTAAACACATTTTTTAATGCATGGGAAACTTAATGACTCATTTAAACATTTAAATGCCCGGCTGAGGCTGGCAAAGGCTCTTCAAACAATGGGCTCTTCGTTCCTGGCTGACTAATTTTTCTAACATACAATCTTATTAATCACATTAGCACACGCTTAATTCAGTTCCTGATTCCAAAAAGGACTGAGCTGAGCTACTGATTTTGTGCTGCTTCAAATACCAGCATAAACCTCAGAAGACAGAGAACTGAATTTGGAGTCACACTTGGGCTTTAAATATAATGACCCTCTCAAGGTAATAAGAACCATTTTGGGAAAATACTCAGTAAAAGGAATTCTTGGTTGGCCTCAGATAAAGCAGAACTTTCTCACCTTTAGAATTTCTTGATGATTTTCTGATGCGTATAATCGTCCGTCTCGAACAATGTCTTCTATTAGTTGTTGGTAATCCTCTGAAAAATAAAGATCACTTGAGTGACTGTTTGGGACACCCTTTAGGAGGATAATAGCCAGAAATGAGCTAGACCTCCTCTGGAAGACAGAGCTGAGAAATGTCATATCTAGTAGATTATTCACTGCCTCTCAGGCTGCTTTAGTCTAAATTAAAAAAAAACAAAAACAAAACACCATAAAATTCTCTACGGCTTTAGAACAGTAATTTTGAATTATCCCTATAAATACTAACATCCTCAAAATCCTACTGCCCCCAGATAATTATCTGCATTCTGGAGATGAAGAAACATGACCAGGGATAAAAAATAACTCACAAAGCTTTTATATACTCTATATATATTATTTCAAAGTCTTTGCAACAAAAAGTAATTAAATGGACTAAAAAGGAGTAACATCAAGTTTTCCCTCATTCTTCTCCCCCTGTAAGCAGTGTAAGAGAGATTCTAAAAGGACAATTTTCTGTATGTCAGATGTAACACAAAGATGGAAAGCAATTCCATTCTCACCATCGTAAGTCACGTAGGGGACCTGAAATCCTTTGCCACTGTTTCCTTCATTTGACTTGAACTGAATCCAGAGCTTCCTCGATCTTGAGGTAAATGCAATAGGTCTCTCATAAGTCTGACATGTTTCATATGTAGTAATTGAAGTAGGAGAAGCTGGAAATGAAGTTAAATGATGTTCTTTGTACAGTGATTTTTTGCACCCTTCCTCACCTAGGGGTCAGAAATGTCAAACTGACAGGACACTTCTCAGCTGACACTTTTTTTGTGATTGAATGGGTGTAGTCTTTATCTGCCTATAAGGAGAAGTAGGTTTTTCCACAAAGGTAGTGGGAGTCCCACAGCAAGAAGCTTACGTAGAGGGTGAGGGATAATTTTTGACATTTATAAAGTTACTATCGATATTAGTTATTTTGTTTACTACTCTAGCATTGCATTCCAGAGTTCCCATATGCTTGTCCTAGACAGGTAAGAACAAGTCTGTACACAGACTCTCAGGGATAAAAAGTTATGAAAAACTGCTTTAGCAAACAAAATACACCATTTTAGTCAGTAAAATACACTGTTTTGAACAAAGCTCCATATAAACAATTGCCATTGAGGTTTGGGGCTTCTTGGAGGTACAGCAAGAGATCAGCAGATGGATGCCTACCTCCTCCACGTGAAAGAGGAGAGCATCTCATTAGTGTCTTAACTCCACATCAAACTGGGAAAACTGGATTACTTGAGGGTGTCAGTGGTACCAACCCACTGCCCGGATTTAGCAGTAACTTCAGTGTATGTTTATATATTTACAAAGGGTGAGAAGATTATCTGTACAGATGACAGAAGATGGCTCTCCCAATATAACTTAGCATGGCTTCCTTGACTTCTAGAGTGGCAATGATTTACTTGTGACGACTGGGCCAGACAGAAGCCCCTTAACTGCTTTGTGACTCAGACAAGAAACTTGAATAATTAATATCAATCACTCTGTTAATTGATATTGTGGTGTTCTGTTTTAACTTGCTGCACCCCTTCATTCCACAGTCTTTTCAGAAACACCAGCTACATGAAGACAGTCATCCTTTCAAACATGAACTTTCCACTCCATTCAGTTTGCCATAATAAATACAACCCACGTCTGGCAACTCACCACTTTTCCTCATTACTAAAACATCACCACATTCATCTTCAATTGGGAGGAATATCTCAGGTACTACAATGAGTATTCTCCTCTTTGGGGGTGGGTTTATATTCCAAATGCACTCAACGTTGGCCGGGTAGTCTCCAGGATAGTTGGGTGACTCAATGTAGCCAGTATAGTCCCCGAGTTCTCCTCCACAGTGCTGGTCTGTGGAGAAACAGAAATAATTAGCATTTGTGTCAGCTGATCAGATAATTCGAGGTGTTTTTCTAGATCTGTCAAGAGCAAGTCTAAACTCCTCCTTGTGGCTTTAGAAAGGCACGAGGAAAAGCCTTTAGGGAAAGCCTTTAAAGGAATACTTGATCTACAAGGCTGTTCCAACCGATTTGCAAAAGCTTAATCTCAGGTGCATAAACTGATTTAATACTTCATTCAGGCTGCTTTAACATTTCACTGGGAAACACAGGTAGGTAAACATGATCCAACTGTGGAGTTACTCACACAGTGGTCACCATGGAGACTGTGCTGACGTGCACCTGGCTTAACTTCACTTGTTCTTTAACCTGATTTAGCTGAATGAGTGTGATCTTGATCACATTGCTTCATCTCAGATTAAACCAGTCAATAAAGAATCTCTCTTGAAGGATCAGTTTTTTCTTTCTGAGTTTTCAAAACTCCTCTTGATTTTGGCACAAGTCACTTAAGCTTGATCTCTCCAGGCCTACTCATCCACATAAAACTAGATATATTTTTAAATATTTTGCTTAATCCAACCCTCAAAGATTATGCAAGGTCAGAAACTGGCTTGAAAACAGGGAGTATCTAAGACGGCAAAGTTACAAGGATGGTTTTATTTTAAAGGAGAATCATCAAACTTCTTCCAATTCCTTACAAATACATAATTTACTCCAATTTCATTAGGAATGATGAAGGGTTCGACGCATCTCACATATTCAGAATAAAAACTTACAACAGATTTGCACGTGAACATTTCATTTAGATGACACTGCTTAACTATAATTAGAGACATTGTCTTAAATTAGCATGGTGGAGGTGAAGGAAAAGACTTGCCTAAAAGAATCAGTCATTCACAAAAGATCAAATAAAACTGCACTGAAATCCTTGGGGAGATTTAAAATGGTAATTGAAGGCAGGAGGCTGAGTACTGCAAAAAAGCCTACAAGACCTCACTGTCCTAAGTGATTATCCGGCCGTTGCAGTATCCATGACCATCCCTGCTAATATTTTATAGTTATTATAAGATGGCAGAAACTCTGAGAGAAGATATTGTGCTCTACAGCGTCCCACAGAAATATGAATCACTGTTGGACAACCTTCGGGATCCGTGGAAGAAACTAAAGGCTCCGTAGTTTTATCTTGTAGGCGGCACTCTATGAAATCACATTAAACCTAAAACACTCGTATGGATCAAATGGCACTTTTTCAATCTTTTTTTTTCCTCAGTGTTTTCCCCGTTCCTACTGTTCCCTCTGGCAGTAGATATATGCTAACTAGGAAATACAGGACTGAAGTCCAGCCCGCGAGACGGAGCCTTCAAGCTGCAGTTCAGGGCCAAAGCTATGCTTTATGTCCCAACCAGCATCAGAGTGACTTACTTTTGCAGTGTGTAACGTTAGTGGAGCCATCAAAATCTGTGCTGGTGTTCCCAGGGCAGGTGATGCAGTAGTTCTGCCCAAACTCGGGCTGGTAGGTTCCCACAGGGCATCGGATGCATCTGTGTGTGGTGGAGTTGTAGTAGTGTCCAGGAGAACAGTGAACTGCGAGGCAGGAGGTGTATTATTTTCAGAAAGGAGCAATTTCAGTGCAAAGAGAACTTGCTACGCTGGACATACCTCAGGATCCCTGTTCTGCAATGCTTACTAGGCCATAAAAGGCAGAAAAGACACCAGCTCCCTGCATTTCCTAGTACAAAGGATCTTCTAACTACAATCCCAAGGCTAGAGCTAAGCCCTGATGAACTAGCAGTGTGTGCTACACGTCTCTCACTCTTTCCTATGAATTTATAATAAATGGAAGCTGATGCAGACCCACGTCTACAAGAAAAATGACTTTCACAATAGCAGGAGAGAGGTTTCCATGTGTCTGTTCGCATGTCATTCCAGTAACTAAACCAAAATGCATTTGGGCAGATTCCCTCTTCAGCACTGGCACTGGAAGTTGACATTATGGAACACAGAGCGTGTTGCACCCTTACGGTTTCTGCCTGGCCCATTAATAACCAGTCCTTAGCTTCATATAACTTCTTAGTGTTTAGTTTTTCTGATATGATACATAAAAATATACAAAATATGGGAGCTAAAGCATTGTCTAATGCAAGTTTATTTCTTGCCATACAGTGGGGCTGATTCATGTACCAGTTTCAGTGCTGACCCTGCACCTGCCTGTGGTCAATCCCAAAGAAAACCATAAAGCCTGCTCCGTCTGTGCAATCCCAGGAGATCACTCCCAGTCTACAGATTTCTTGATTTAATTTAATCATATGCTCGTGCAGTGACAATGTCTGTTCTGGAGCCTCCAAAAACGCCTTGGCGTTGAAGATTACAAACCAGAGGGCAAGAAAGGGAGAACATGAATTGTGGGAAAAAAATTTAAATTCACCTTTGGTTTCACAGTCTTGGAAGGAAACAGCACCTTCATATTTGGTCACCAGCCCACCGCCACATGGAAAGCAGAGCGTCCTCCCTGGTTCAGGCTGGTAGGTTCCAAGGGGGCAGACTGTACAAGGTTTAAAACCATCTGAAGAGTAGTGCCCAGGAGAACACTGCCCTGGAAAGTGAAAATGGTCATCTGTATTAGTGCGCTGACTTTTCTGGGCAAAGAATAAAACCCACGAGCAGTTAGCGAGGCTTCCTTCAACTTAAACATGGGACATCAAGGCAGCTGCACATCCAATTCTAATCTTAACCTGCTGGTTTGTATTGTTCCTGTAACTGCTTCCTAAAAACACCACCAGTAAATACAACTTGTTTCTTAATATGCTTTTTGGCAACTATGTCTCTGTTTGGTTGTTTTTGTTTTGTTTTGTTTTGTTTTTAATTAAGATTTTGTTAGAATACTTAGTACTTTCACCAAGTCTCTTGTCTGAGTATTTCAAAGCACTTTGTCAGCTGTTGTGACACAGACCTCAGAGAAATATTATGATGTTACTAGTTTGAAGACAATTTTCCTGTTGTTTTTAGTAGCAAAACTGATCGACCTGCTCTGGTCCAGCTGGTTACTGGACTTTAAAGGCAGATAATGAAGAGTGGAATTGGATCTGGATTTTGGTGTGAAAATTACGTACTTGTGAAGTCTTACAGGCTTCTTGTAACAGCAGAGGTACAGTTTGATTTTAATAGTGCTTTCAGCACCAATATGTTTCACTCCTTGCCTGCATATAAGAATGAACTAACTTGCCTTCTGTACTGAAATTGCCAAAGTAGATCGGAGGTGATTTTCCTGAGAAATGCCCCGAAATGACTAGGTTGACTAAATCATGTTTTGGCCTCATACCTACACAGATCTCACATAAATTAAGTATCACAGCATGTGTATTGGGTTGGAGTGGCCAGGATTTGGTAGCGAGGGGGCTACAGGGGGGGCTTCTGTGAGAAGGTTCCAGCCTTCTTTTTGTTGCTGGGCAGAACAATAATTCAAATGCAAGCCTTGAAACAAAAGTCTTTTTCCTCCAGTAGTTGTGCTGCTTTTGTCAGTATTCTATAGTCAACCTTTATAAACTCAGATTTTATTCTGATAAGATATTCTTGTATTTTTGATAAATACAAATCAACAGAGCAAAGATGCACAGGCATTTCAAGATTTTTCCTTTGATAGTTCCTTCGTACAGTAAATCAACAGAATCTATCACACGTTTGCACTGGAGACACCAGTTATTCTTTATTCAGTGGAAAAACCCAGCAGTTTCTCAAGTGACATTCATCATGTGTTCACTTTAGATATCCTGGGAGAAAGCATTAATGTAAATTACATGGATGAGTTTTAAAGTAGCAGATAAGACAGATTCATTTCAAAGTCAGATAATGTATCTGCTCCAAACTAGATTTTGCTCATCTGTAATGAAATAAGGTAAAGAAAATAAATTAACAGTTGTGTCTTAAAACCTTATATTGAACAAGTTACAGTAGAAGCACCAGGTATTACCATCATTATAATTCAGTTTATATCTCATGAAGTTGAGGCAGAGATGCTACATCACTTGCCAAAAGCTACACTGCATTCAAGCAGTGCTGAAACTTGCACTTATTAGTTCTGAGTCCAGGTTACAGGTCCCTGCAGCACAGCTATCTCAAAATATAACTGCTGCTAATTAGAGCAGGGAAACTGCATCTCATGCAAAACATGGAACCAGCAGTTCATTAGACTCACTAATGCCTGTCCAAAGCAATCCATACCCCTCTGGCTCCCAATATACCTGATGAGTCCTTACAAGCTGAGGTATGTCCAGATTCCACACCTGACTTGAAGCCAAGTGCCCTGCTTGGCTTGCTCATTTCCATACCATAACTCACACTGCTGTGGCAGGCCCCATCTTCTTGTCAGCAATGCCAGAGGATGGAACAAGCCCAAACATTCTTTGCAGCGCTTGTGAGTGCACAGAGGTGTCCTCTGTTATCCTCACAAGACAGAAGTGTGGAAGGCTCCCCCCTCCTTTAGCCCCCACGCCTCCAGGAGGTGTGTGGCAACACCTAGTCCTTTCAGATTCAAATTAAACTTGCCTCCACATTCTGACACATTCCGGGCTCCTGCTACTCCCTGTCCATCGTTACTTGGGCAAGGCTCACAGGTAAGTTGACCTTCTGTGTCCTGGTACGTTCCTGGTGAGCAGGGAACGCACTGATTGTGTTCTCCGCTATAAAAGGTGCCCGTGCTGCAGGTAACTGAGGAGAGAAAAGGGGAATCTACATAAGGACCTTCATTTTCATCACATTATTTGCCTTCATATCAGAACATTTTAGAGACGATGGATCTCTTTGGCCCAAGTATTATAGTGGGGTATGTTTTGCATATGTTAGTGCACTTCATGCAAGCAGACCCATCTCCACTGTGGTCAATTTTACATCAGGACAAGGTCCCTCTTCTGTAGTTTAAACTATTAAATGGCACTGTGTTGCACTGAAGTGTTCATCACACAGATGGTAATAAAGCTGATGCGCTCTTAAAACAGTATATTACAGTTTATTGTAACAGTTGCTTTACACACACAACGTATGGGAAGCAACGTGAGCTTTTACTTTACACCAGGTTGCATTTCTGTGCTGCTTTTGTGGCAGCTGACTACAAAAAGTCCGTCTTCCTGAGACCAGTTCTAGAGACTTTTCCGAGGGCAATGTAAGCCATGTAATAATTTACGTCTCTTGACACTCAAACACCCCAACTGTAAAGTGTTTCAGACACAGGTATGAACACAGGTGCTTTTCTTGCTGCAATAGGGCACATAACTGCATGAAACATGTTCCTCTGCTGGACAGAGGTGGTTGAAATGCACGGGTTTCTAGACACTAATAGCAACAGTCTTTCAAATATAGTTTCTAAATCACTGTTTCCATATGATGAAAACAACCTCACTGGCAGCACCTATCAGATCTGCACTTCTTTCTGCCTGTAAATCACTTGGTGATTTAAAAAGCTGGAAAAACAGATATGCTGATTTTGAAAAGATGTCTGTAAGTGATTAGAAAGCTTGCAGTGCTGAGAACGGCCATCAGTAAGTCTGCCCCAGCACACTGCCCCCAGCAAAGCACTAGAGCCTGGTAACATGGGAAAAGGCTTAAAGACATTAGGTATTGTATGTAAAGTTAAAATAGGTTTCTATAGTTTGTTTTTTAATGGACCTCTTGGGCATTAAATATAAATATATCCATGGGTCACGGGTTATTTGGTGGTGAGGAGAGTGAGAGAGGAGATATAAAAGTAAATCAATAGCACCTAGGCAAACACCATCTTATTGTTTCACAGCACTGTAATTGTGTTTTCATAAGATGCTGGGAGCAACTGGGAACTAACTGCCAACATTGCCTCGTGGCAGGTTTTGACACCTGCCATGGGAATGTATCCATGTATACACTTCTGTTTTCCTGCAACCCTCTAATGAATTCCCTTCAAAGCCTTATGAACCATCGGTGGTCCATGCACATGTGCTGAGTAATATTGATCTAAATCGTTACCTCAGAGATCTCCTCCCTGCTTCACCACGGAAAAGGTAATATTGGATGGCTTGTTTTGGGGGGGGTGGGGGTGGGGTATGGCTGGATATTCGAGTTGTTTGCACTTACCACATTTTCCATCCTGCAGTACTTGCCCTGTACTGCAAGCTTCGTGCCCCTCAGTAGCTTTAGCTGGCTTCTGAGCCACTTCATACTCTGTCCCAGAAAACTGAATGTAAAATTGCTGTTTATTAATAGATTTCCTCAATGTTTTGATTGCAGTTTGCAGCTTCTGCTCCATCCTTTTCCGAACACAGTCAATGTTACAGGTGTCTAGATGGGAAATGATAACAAAACTAGAAGCAATTGAGATTCATGTTTAAAAGAGGTGCTTAACAAAGAGCTCAGCCCGCGTTGCACTGTGACACCTCTGTCTGCTTCACTGTCTTCTCCACATAAATTGAAGCAGCAGCTCACTGGATTCAAGATCAGGCCTTTCAGAGGGACAAGACAGTGCACTGAGGTCCATCACAGTTTCACGACCTGCCAAGTGCACTCTGAGTGCTCAGAGCCTGTCTCTAGCACTGAGCTTACGCTGAGTGCACAGGGAGAGGGCTGCAGAAAGCATTCAGCCTTCCCTGAGAATGCTGGTGCACTCCAGGATTCCAATTTGCTTCTAAGTTTGTGTTCCATCATTACTAATGGCATAAAAGCAGTTTGTAACGTTTGCGAGCTGTATTTTGCTTTCCAAAAACCTCCCTGGTAAAGGTTAATTAAGGTGTCTGGCAGAGTTAAGCATACATAAAACACACTTACTTAAACACCCATGTGGACACAACGCACAGAATACATGGAGTCACACAGTCCCCAGGGCTTGAACGTGCTTGAACCAGATGCTTGAACGTGCTCAGCTGACCCTCCAGCCCACACCTCCCCTCAGCACTGCTTTGCCACCACCCTATGAATTCAGCAAAGCTGCCACTGGTCATTTTCTTTCCAACCTGCTCCTGTCTTGCTGGTTTGGCTGCAGCTTTCTCTCGCAGCCACGATAGTGGCTGTCCCTGAGCTCCTGATAAGTTGAGGATAATAAAACACACGTGCTGGCAAGCCAAGTGGGAGGACGAGGAGCATCAAAAGAGATGCAGATTAAAGCTATGTGTGAATAATTCAGCAGGCATCTGAAGAAGATATCAGGGCAAGACTTCTCCTATCAATACAGAAGTGTTTGCTTCTCCGGTGCTGGCATTCCTTCAAACTTCCCTTCTGCAAACACTGCAGGAAGCTTCCTGCCAGTGATCCCTCACCTTGTGCCTCCTGTGGACTTTGCCCATGGGGGCAAATCTGCCACCCCACTGTGCTGTACTTCCAGTCTGCCACCACCAATGTTTCTGAATTTTCTCTGCCCGGGCTTTCCTTAGTTGATCAGGAGTTCTTGCCACTTCCCTGACCAAAATCCCTCAGTGACAAAAAGAAAGGTGCTTCCAGGCATGTTTACTGTTTGAATCACTTGGCTAGTGAGGTGCTCCCTCAAGGCTGAGGAATCTGCCTTTGAGGGCTGACATATTTACAGAATTCAGTCCACATTTTCTTTGGCTGGAATTTATAACCTAATATTCCACCTCAAAAATGTGAAACAATTATTTTTCTACCTGAAGATTGTTATGAAAACATGATTTTTCCAGCTGTGTGATAGAAGTGTTTGAACCCCAGCCTGAAGTTTCAGCAACTTACATTTTGGAGGCTATTTTTATCATTGTTGTTGCAGAACTTCTACATAATCTTTACATTCCCTGTCCTTCCATTGGCACTTCTGCTGTTCAAGGAAGTCAGACTGAATTAAAGTACACGACTTAACTCATGGCTTTGAAGGAATTTTGCTGCAGGTTCAATCTTTGTTCCTTTGGCTTAATTTCATACCTGATTCCTTTCAGTTAAATCCCTGAACCTCTGAGTTTGGAAAGGCTGTGGAATGAGCCTTGTGCTGAAAGATTTGCACGGTGAAATAGCATCAAAGAGATTTTAACAACACACTGAGGAACTAAATACTGATTTCTCTCCACAGACAGATCTTTCACAAACCTGAGACTTCTTCTGACTTCATCTCCACTTCAAACTCTGCAGTGATATGGGACACTTCTTTTGATGGGGACTTGCGGCCTCGGCGTTTTTTCTTGGAGGAGTCGCACTTGAGGTTCACAAAGGTCACCTGGCAGTTGTCTGTGCAAGGGAATTGGCCTCCTTTGCATGAAGAGAAGCAACACAGAGAAGAAATCAAGTGGCAAAGCAGCTTGTGACAGGCTAACAAGCAATATCTGGGTTATCATGAACGCAGCGATTCACAGCATTTCACATGTGTGGTGAGACACCTCCTCCTCTGTGCAGTATGGAGGGTTATGAAAATATACTGGAAGGTTTCATCTGAGCAGGAATCATAAACTGTTGTAGGTGATGGACCCTCCAGGTCGGGGAGGAATCTGTAGCACTCAAGCCACCGGAAGGATTTCATTCCCAGAGTGTGGCTGTGTGATATCATCCTCCTCTCAGACCCAGAAGCTCAGGTGACACAGCAAACACAAGGCAAAGCAAGCAAATGCACCCAAGAAATCCATTCCCATGGTGACCATACGGACAAAAAAAAATCAGCTTCTGTGACTCCAAAAATGGGTCTGATAATCACATCTTATGAAGAGAAAGCAACACATAAAGGCAGCATAACATGCAAGCATCTTGATGACTGAGACTTGTTTTGAGCCAATACTTTGCAAAATTAGTGACATAAGTGTCTGGATTTCAGGGTAAAGAGACTATGAGTCTAAATTTTAAAAAGAAAATATTTAAACCATTGACTTTTTTAAAAAAAATAGCTATTTTTTAAATAGTTATTTTTTTCTC
The DNA here is from genome assembly GCA_013399855.1 of Oxyruncus cristatus. Lineage (NCBI taxonomy): Eukaryota > Metazoa > Chordata > Aves > Passeriformes > Cotingidae > Oxyruncus > Oxyruncus cristatus. Next base: position 1,261,759 of record VXAY01004465.1, read on the forward strand.
TGTTCATGGCTCACATATGACTCCTCATTCACTGGCAAAAGTGGTGGTAAGTCAAATTCACAACAGAAAATATATCACCAGTTTGATGTAAGCTGCTAAGTTGCTTTAAGCAACAATATAAGCTGTTGCAATTACACAAATATAATGTATTAAAATCCACAAAACATTCAGCATTAATATTAAATTTAAATGAACTCCCAACACTTGAAGCTGTGGAAATGCACAGCAGTGACACCCAAACACTCTTTATTTGTCCCTGTCATGGCAGCAAGGGGATGTAGGGCAAGAAATAAATGTCTCAAGGATCTGTTAAATATGTAACTTCTAAAATCTCCTTTTTTTCCACCTTAAAAGTGGTGTTCAAAACTAGTAACAATAAAACACAGACCTAGTCAGACAAGTTCTGAAAACATTTGATTACTTGGATTCGTTGTGACACAAACCTTTTTAATGTCACATTTCTTACAATTACATCTAAATCTTCTAAATATTTTTTGTAACATCATAGGTACTCACTGCATCATAACAAAAGATGGCTGTGTAACATCAGATTTTGGTAATAACTTTCCTGCTTAGGGGTGGATTATCTTTGCTGCTACAATAGGACACTAATCCACCATAGAGCAAATAAATAAGAGCTTTTGTTTCCCAAGGAACTGAGAATCTTGGCCTGAACTTAAAATTCAGATCCAAATCTGAAAACCATTCCTTTTTTTCTGTCACAGTGTGAAAACAAAATATGCAAACAAACCCAAAAGTTTACATGTTGAAGAAACCACCCACCTGAAGCAGGTTGCTTCCCAGAATCTTTTGTTTTTTCTTTGCTGCGAGGCCGTAAGTGGCATTTTGCATCTTTGATTTTAAAACGAGCTTTCTGCTTGATTGGAGGGGCCAATGAATCTGTTGAGGTAAAGTGGAAAAAAAAAAAAGCTATGATTTGGGATGCAGAGCCAATGAAATCTGGAACTTGTTTTTAAAAAGAGGCTCAAAAGCCTTCCTGTGACACGGAAGAGAGACAGCCCAAGAGTCACACACCTTGTACAAGGGGATGCAATCTCCACAAGTTCATTTTTTCACAGAAGCACTTAACCCTTGAGCCCAGAGAGATCAAGGAATTTGCTGGTATCACACACGCTCTGAACATACACCCCCCCACTCCAGCAGCCCTGCACATCTTGTTGGATTTTGAGTGAATTTATTTTACTATGAAAAAGATTAATTCCCACCTTTCCCCCCACCCCCAGCTCTCTGTGACTTCCCATGTCACCTGGCTGCAGTTCTGTCGATGCCAACCAGGAATAAGATTAATTTAGTGGCAGTTGAAAACCATCCAAAGGAAACACCTTTATTTGACTGCAGCCTATCAAGGCTTGCAACCTTGATTTTTCAGCTTGCAATCCAAGCCTGGTTTTAAAGGCTGTTAGAAGCAGGACTGCAGAGGCATCCTGCCCCTGTGCCACAGGTAGACACATCTGTGCCCCCTCCACAGCACTGTACCTCCTAACACATTCCAAACACCTGGTTAGAGAACTGGCGGAACTGGAGAGCAGCACAGCAGGTAACGACATGTAAAGTGACATGGGTGACACTTCCCACTGCTGGATGTTGTTTCAGCTGCTTCTAATTTTGCCAGACTTCAACTTTTTTTTTTTTTTATTATTATTTTTTTTTTAAATACTGAGTATCAGCTTTCACAGACAATTCGAAACCACGGAACATGCCGGGTTGGAAGGGACCATCAAGGATCATCGAGGCAAACTCTTAGGCCTGCACAGGACCATCCCAAACACCTCTGCAGAAATAATCCAGCCATTTCTGAGGAAAAGATGAATGAAACCCAGTGTTTTCTCATAGAAGTCTCATAACCTTTTCATTGGTAATCCCCAGAAGGAGGATCTGTGCTCCTGTGGAAGAGTTTTGCAGGTGAGGGCCGGGACCCACCCTGGCTTTCTGCTGTTGTGCTCCTGATGGGTCCCTCTGGCTCACTTCCCAGTGAAGAAATACCATTTTGATATTGCTTGCTATTGCCTTGCTGGACTATGGAAAGCAAATTATTTTAAATATTTCTCCTCATTGGATATGTCTCAAACCTCCACCACTCCTACACTGACGTACCAACACAATGCTGCTCTGGAGGGCACCTCAGCACCCTCCAGCCCTCAAGGAGAGCTGCAGAAAAGTGAGTGTGTGCACGATATCGTGGCAGTTTTGGTCGCCACAGCATAAGAAAGATATGAAGCCACTAGAGAGTGTCCAAAGGAGGGCAATGAAGATGGGGAAGGGCCTTGATGTGAAGCCGTGTGAGGACACTGAGGGCACTTGGTGTGCCCAGCTGGAGGAGACTGAGGGGAGACCTCAGTGCAGTTACAAATTCCTTGGGAGGGGCAAAGGAGGGGCAGGGACTGAGCTCTGCTCTCTGTGACCAGTGACAGGACCCAGGGAATGGCTGGAGCTGTGTCAGGTTGGATCTCAGGAAAAGGTTCTTCCCCTGGTTGGCACTGACCAGGCTCCCCAGGGCAGTGGGCACAGCACCAAGGCTGCCAGAGCTCCAGGAGGGTTTGAGGTACACTCTCAGCACAGGGTGTGACTCCTGGGGATGGTCCTGTGCAGGGCTGAGGGTTGGACTGCATGATCCTTGTGGGTCCCTTCCGACTCAGCATCTTCTGTGATTCTCTGTGAAACACCGGCTTCCTTAATCCTGGCCTCGTGAAACTCAAGAGCTCTGTGTCCTGCAACTCCCAAGTGGTCTGGGGGAGGTCCACCACCTTCCTCTGAGGCCCCAGGAGAGCAGGACAGCACCTACCTGGGCAGCTGGGCAGGGTGGTGTTGCGCTTTGGCTGAGCCTTGCCTTGCTGGACGGGGACTCCACAGCTCAGGGTGTAGCTGTTCTCCGAATCTGAGGGGCGGAACACACAGTCAGCACGTGGGGCAGCAGCCTCACAGAGCATCCTGCTCTATTAATGCTTAGTGCCTGAAAAAACTTCTCAGTGCCACTAAGTAAGGAGACGTTTTAAGTGCTCAACTTGGATTTTGAGAGGCTGAAATAATCTGCCAAAGGCTGCTGCTTCACAGCGTCGACTACAAGTTTTGTTTCTTCCAGCACTGAAATGTTACATTCTATAAATGGTTTGGCACAAGGTTAACTGTACATAATTCCACGGTGCACAAGTAGAAAATATTTTGTGTTTGTCCATGGCAGAGTCTTTCTGCTTTCATCATCCCTATAATTTAAAAAGTAAACTATGTATTTTCACAACAATCTTAGCTTCAGGCTCTGACAGAATTTATTGGCAGAAACAATAATAATACGCTTAGAACCGTAACAGGGTTTACATATTGCACAGATCAAACTGTGTACTGCTGCTTACAAATTAGATAAATGCACAGTTCCAGCAATCTCTGCTAAACTGTAAATAAAGAGTGAATAGCTCTACTGCGTATCATGCCAGGACTAACATGAAAAGTAGAGACACTCAAAAATAATCCCATGCCAGAATATCTATGGAAAAGCAATAGCAACACCTCCCACCCCAACTGCCCTGCCCTGAAAAACTGTGTAGATGCAAATTACCTGCAGCAAATGATTTAAAAAAAGGTGTGTGTCTGTGGGAGACTCTGTTCAAGTTGAAAAATATGGTACTGAAAATGGTACTGAAATCCATTTTTCCCTTCCTTTTTGACACGGCAATTCAGTATGTTGCAATTTTTCTTGTGCACCGTCCTGGTTAAGGTGGATGTACCTCTCAGGTTTTTGTTAGAATTTTCCCACCCCCGCAAACGACTCCTCAAGTTAAACAATGAAGGACCAGACCTCCAGTGGAACTGACAATCAGCTCTCCTTGTATTTACTGATGCGCACATCTGGCCCAATTTAATTTATAATGATGTGCTGCTCGCTGACTGTTGTCCCTAACAAAAACTGAATGCAAGAATCATGAATGCAATAACAGAGTAAAATCGTGGGGTCACAACTCTAGACTTAAGAGGAGAAATGCTTGGTACAAACCTGGAACGAAAAGAGTGTTGGATGGGCATGACAGGAAGCAGCTCTCTATGCCTCCTGTCTTACTACACACCAGCTGAGCCTTGGGAGCTGGTTTGGCGTTTGGGAGACACTTCACTATCTCTGAGGAGAAAAAAATAAGGAGAAATGTAAAAAATAATAAAAATCAGACACTGCCCAGCCCAGAACCTTGTGCTTACACTTGGATACAGGGGCGAGGAAAGGCACAAGTGCTAAAAAACCCAAAAGGACAGGTGCAGGCATTTCTGCAATAAGAAAATATTAGGGAGAGAGGATCGGGATTTGGATCTCGAGCTTGTACTCGCAAGTGAGACTCCTCCACATTTTTAGACCTAAGCTCTAGATCAGTCTTTCCCTCCTGTCCTCTGCTTTGGGACCACCCGACCGTGGCTCCAGATCTCACTCTGGAAGGCCGGAGTCTCTGTGAGCACAGTTCTGTGTGCATCTCTTGATCTCAGAAGCAACAGGCAACACTAATGACCTGAGATGTCCTCTCCCCCCTTTTGGAGGCACAGCTCTCTGGTTTAACAGGGCAGCTACCACACTGTGCACAACGAGTCACCCTCACAAAGGTTTACTTATTTAGATGAACCACTAAAATCATATTTTCCACTTCTTAAACTCCCACAGTTAGCCCAGTGCTCTAGCTTCCGGAACTAGAAAGGGCAGCCAGGCAGAGGAGGTGCTGGGATGGAGATGGACAGTCCCACTGGACCTTTCAGACGCTGCTGAAATGCCCCAAGCAGCGCTAGAAGGGACAGTGTGACACACAGAGAGATCTCAGCCATGTCTCATCGGTGCCCACCACATGGGGCACGTTGCAGCTCACATGAAGGAAATAGGGAGCTTCTCCTCTTGGCTCCACGGCAGGATGAAGACAAGAGCATCCTGCAGGTCTCACAAGCTACTGCTCACATTTGGGTAAGGGGCTGTTTGTGTTTTAGCTGAAAACACATAAAGTTGTTATGAATCTTTGCAGCAGTCTCTGTGCTGCACCCTGAGGTGGTGACACTGATAATCATAAGCCTGCATTCATTTTAATTTATCACTTTTTTTGGATTCAAGTATTGCTTAAGTACATCCTTTTCCACACACAAATGACAAGGTTCATTCCCGGCTGCAGCCAGCAGGTGCCATCACTGAGGCAGCCTCACTGCTTCCCTCCTTTTTCCCAGAGGTTTCACCTCTGCACTGAGTGCAGCTGGGCACCTCTTCAAGCATCAGCTGGTTAAATCTCAGTAAATCTCAGCCGGGTTTCTGCTTCAGCCCCACAAAAACGCCGTTTCAGGGACGTGATTCTTCTCCAGCTGTCTCTTGCCGCTTCTTCCAACCATTCTCCCCTCACCAGGTGGGCTTGGCTGACTCTTTGTTTTTCTCATGGCTCACTGGGCTACTGCAAATGTAATTTTTTCCTCCCTGTCAGCTCACCACTGGACCACACCAAGGCAGGGGTTGCTTCTGAGATCCAACCAGTTTGGCTTTACCAGGGTTTGGGAGAAGTCCCGTAAAGCTGGCACGAAACAGAGCAATTCAAATGCTGTAGCTGGAACACGTGTTGCCTGGCTTGGCTTGAGCGCAGAGGAAGGGTCCCAGCAGCCACCAGCTGGTTCATATTCCTGGCCTCACTTCTCATTAAATATAAATACATACAAGTCCCACAGACACGCCTGATGTTCACATCTCAAGTATGGGAATAATCATCCTCCACTTATCTCCCTCCTAAGGTCTTTTATATTGCTTTGGTGATGTTTTTAAAGAAACTATTTCTTTGGACTGAGGAGACAACAAAGCACAAAGCGCCATTGCTGAACAAAAGAGCGTTTTTTTTTACTGCAAATGTCTCCAAATTATGGCATTCAGGATCACTGAATGTCATTTCACCTGCTTTTTATTGTGCTTTTATAACAATGTAGAATGTAGTTTCCTCTCAACAACATTGGGAATAAAGGCAGGCGATCAACGGGGAGATGACACTCATTTTAAGCCTCTTTAAAGTAATCAAACACAATAGTGTGTATCAATAGAGATGGGTGTTCTATTTTCCATGGTCCAGCAGAGTATTACAAATAACGAGGAGAAACTTACAACAAGGAAAACGTTTCCAATGGGAAATGGGAACAGCATTCTTAGCAGGTTGAGAGGGAATGCAGCACAAAACTTCTGTAGTCTGACTTTATACCACACCTCCAAAAATTTGAGTCCCTGCTGCTAATTTACAAGCTCCTTTCCAGAGGAATAAATGGCATATTGCAAGGGAGAACTAGTGGATAACTAAGAAACAGAGTTATGTTTCTTACTGTTACAACACTTAGCTCTCTGTACAGCAGGGAAGGTAATATATATAAAGGTAAAGCAACATATAGTTCTCTGAGATAGGGTCCCCCTCTTTCTTGCTCTGTCTTGCTCCCAGTGAGGTATTAGGCATCAGCCCCAAGTGTATCCACGAGAAGTTATTTGTGGTTTAAAAAAGGCAACCAAAACCAAAACCCCCAAAAAAGCAAACAAAACCCTCAGGACCAAAATTTGCCTGTGTAAAAACCTAAGCTACGCCATTCCCGTTAAAAATGTACAAACAGGATTAAAATCTCACAGAAAACACTCCGAATGGCTGTGGCCAGGACCAAGATTTGCTGTGCTTCAAATAAGATCCCAGAAAGACAGACATCTACTTAAAGGATACAGAAATTCAGGTCAAGGGCCATAATTTTAGTGGTCACAGGATTTGTGCTCATTGTGATTAATACTCTTGACACAGCTTGTGTCAGTACTTTGTATTAGGCAGGATAGCTTTGGAGATTACTTGAAACATTAGGGTACAGTGCTGTGAATGTAGATATTAATCTTAATTACCATGTTCTACTTGGAAACAGGTAAATATTTTGAATATTCTAAATCCGTCTTAGAGGGAAATAGAGTTATAGCTGACATTATAGAGATGGAAGAAGGACAAATTAAGGACAAAAGTGTAAAATGCAGAAGATAATAATAATTACCCTTCTTAGATTTCTGTGAATGGACTTGTAACCTTAAAAAAAATCCACACAAACAAAATCCAACATATTGCCTGTTCTCTAAACCACCTGCAGTTTTATCCTAGCCCATGGACCCCCATAGGACCAAGGTGTTATCAGAGTTCATGAAATTAATTTGGGGCTCTATATTGCGAAAAATGCAGCATCTCTCAGACAAACCAAGGGCTTTTCCACTCTCCTGAGAACAGGAGCATCACCACAGTCCAGGCTTCCACGCTTACCAACACAGTCCTTTTTATTCCAGTGCAGTTTCTTTCCAGGTGGGCACACACACTCATAGCTCCCCATGGTATTAAGACAGCCATAGTCACAGCTACCATTGCTGATGCTGCATTCATCAATATCTGAGAACATAAATGAAGTTGCAAAGAGTGTTAACCGTAGGTACACACATATGCTGTGCATTGAGATAATATGTGCACAAGGAAACCTCTTTCTACTGTATCTTTTATACTTGAGTCTCTGTCAACATGTCTAAGGGCAGGCAATGCTCATGCCCATACTGCATGTCTTTGTAGTCCTCAGACACATGTACAGCTCCCACTCTCTCAGGGATTTATGCATAGGACACAATTTACTTGCCAGCAGTAGTTACACTGAAATGCCTGGAAGTACTCACAGGATACAAAACACGCTCGAAAGCCTCTGCAGCATCTGGACAATAATGCATATTGCCTTAGAGAGGAAAATGTCAGAGGCGTAAACACCTGTGAGATCAGGTCACTTCTGCAAAACAGGGGGATAAATTCTCCACAGTGATTCCCAGAGTTTGCTTTCAGGATTCCGGGGAAGGAGGAAATGACGTGTTCAACACAAACCTAGCAGCTCAAGTGTAGTTTAGACTTCTACTCCTTGAATAAAAATAAAAGGTAAAAGCTTGCAAGAAGGCAAAGAAGTTACTGTGTATGTCATCACTGATGTCCCACATAAAATCTTTCCACTTTTGGTGCTTCAGAAAAGTATTCAGCCAATATGAGGTGTATCCTTTTTAAGTCTATTCATTCAGCATTTATATACTTGTGCCAAGGAGGCAAATCTCTCCTCTGGTGAGAGGAGGTTAATCACACCGAGGTTGTGGGTTTAATCCCTGTATGGACCATTCCCTCAAGAGCTGGTCTGGATGATCCTTGCGGAATCCAGAATTTCTGATGCAAGATATCAGCCTGTGTGATTAAGCAAAAATCTAGAAAACATGGACTACATGCATGGAAGAAACTGGGAAAGACACCTTCATACAACAGGCATGTTTCTAGGCAACGTTTTGATTTTTGGGTCAGAGTCAGGACTTCTGGAGGTCCGGGATCAGCAGTCCCAAAAACTGACAAGGGAGAGTCCCAGAAAAAACCTTTACTTAAGCAGGTAGTGGAAGCACTAGCACTGCCCTTCTAAAAAATCCCCTTGTGACACACAACTTCTATTACAAGAGATGCCATGGGAAGAGTCTGAGAGAGAGCAACAAGAGCTGCCCTTCAGCGTAAAAGGCCCAGAACAAGGACATTTCCATGTGGTTTATTAACTACTAGTAGAGGGGAAGCAAGATGGAGAGAAAGCTCAGTAAGAGGTCAGCTTGCACCAAATCCTTTGGAAGGTTCTCATTATTTCTCCCTAGTTTTCACTTCTGCTCAGTGCCAGGGGAGGTTATTTGTTCCACTGTAAATATCACCCTGAAGGGGCTAAAACTAATGACAGGCCTGAGTGGCAAAGCTCAGGGTCTGGACAAGTCTGGATTCTGAGCTGTGATTTTGGATTTGCTCCTTATGGAAAAAAGCAGGAGGTTTGGACCTCGTTATGTTTTCACCTGAAGTTCAGCACTGAGTATTTCCAGTTAAGAGTTCTGGTCCTGTTTCACTCTTATTTAAAAGGCTGAACTGAGGCTGAAGGTTACTTAAAGACTGAGGCCAAACCCCAAACTTTGAGGCTTTCCCTAAATTATGACACTAAGGAATTACCAGCGAAACTGAGGACCAGTCCCTCCACACTTCACAGTCCCCAAAACTTTCAGACTCTGATTCTGCTTTCAGAATTGCCCTCAAGTGGAGTCTTTTCCCAAACTGTTTCCTTAGATGGGCTCCTATTTCTCTTCCTGCCTGCCACTACTATACAGTGAATTCATTGGATACTTACATCTCCTACACCTTTCTCCCAAAAAAGCAGCCAGGCAGAGACATCATTAGCAGTGGCCTCAATACATGGATTTAAAGCCAGGGCTTTGTTAATAGTATGATGTGAGCTTTACTTAGATTTTATATTGAATAATTTGAATAATTAAATAATTAATTGTTAACCTAAACCAAACCATTTAGTTCTACACTTAAAAACACTATGGAGAGCTTTTTGGTGTCAGTATTTTCTAATGTGTAATTTCGATTCTGGGATTTCAGGTTTTATTACAGTTTTCTCTTTTCCCTTTTCCTTGTGTAATGCTGACCTGATTGGTTAAAAGCACAATTCAGACTTGAAACACTTAACAAATCCCTCAAAAAACCTCTTTGGTCTCCTCTGACCAGTGTGTTGAACACAATCAAAAACCTACCCCAGCAAATTTTAGCCACGCCAAGCTCATGCTCTTTTAGCTCTATTTTAACTTTATTGCTTTATCATCTTCAGTTCTAAGACCTTGTTCTGAAAGAATGTGTGGTTCAGTAAACATTCACAGAGCAAACAAACACACACATAAGCAAAACTCAAGCTTCCAAACCTCCACAGTGTGTCAGTCCATACAAGGTGTAGCCTTTGTGGCAGAGACACTCAAAGCTTCCAGGGTAGTTAATACAGGTGTGATCACAGGTCCTCTCAAATGAACACTCGTCTATATCTGAATTAACAGAAGAAGCAGCAAGAAATTAGACTTCAGTTAAACATTCAGTTGCAGCACTTTGTTCCTGATAGAGTAACAAGGTGTTTACCTCACTCCCAAGTAAAATCTGAATAAAATATTTCCTTTAGTGCCTTATAAAGAAAATACTTACAGGTACATGGAGAATGGAAAGAAAAGTTAAATTTGGGAAAATCCCACGCAGACTGTGTTATGTACGTTCACCATTAGATGGCAACCTTTAACTTCTGATCATACTGACCCGGCAGGGCTGGGGGACTGTTCAAGTTTTGGGGGGTTAGTGGCACAAGTGGGAAAAAGTTTTGGGTTGAATCCAGTCATTCCCTCTTCCACTGACCATTCCTGTGACATCCTGGCCACCAGGAAAGGGAATTGCTCCCAGACTTCTGCTCTGCCTACACAAGACTGGACAGACAGACTTGCAACAGCTACGGAGGTTTATCTGACAGCAGTCATGACAGAATAGCCTTACTGAAAATTATTAAAGGTACCTTAAACAGCAATCTGTGCAAAGTAACACTTTGGAGTTAATTTTATCCTTAAACAATTGGGTTTTTTTAAAAAACATTCTCTTCAGTGTTTAATTTTTCCGTGTTTAGGTCAGAGAAATTAATACAATGGCATTATTTGAGAGTGGTAGTTCCAACAGATCTCATTCCTCCAGTGTTCCTGAGATATAAATGAATGGAATAATATTCCTATAACACTTTGCACACCTTCTAGAGTTACTTATTAAGAACATAACCTGAGCAACACCATTACAATATATGACTTGGACTTTCATATTGTACATGCTTGGAAAGCTGTGGGTGCCTGTAAAAACTTGACAACTCACCATATTCCTATATCCAAGTATTATTTACACAGTTTTGATGTTTAATGAAACATTCTGGGTCTCATCTTGCTGTTATAAATGCAGACACTTAACTCCAAGGACTATAAAATCGAGATTTTCTATATGTGTACACAAACCCAAAATCTGTGTGAGAGCTTAGGCACAAATTTAGAATGTTGTAAACAGCTCTATTTTTACACAATCTCCAATTTTAAATGTTTCAAAACATTCACACAAAAGATAATTCACGACGTGGGAAGCAACTGTTCAGGCAAATGCATAACACAAAATAAAATAAACATGATGAACAAAAATCCGTGCTACCAGGTTTTATGTGTACATCACAATCACTTACTATAATCAAGTCACAAAAATGACAACTGAGATTTTCTCTTTCTTACTTCCATTTAATTTTTAATGCATTTTCCTATGCCTTTTAAAATATCATTATTTGAGTTCTGAAAGTAATTTCTTTTTAAGGTTTCCTTTACAGTCTTGGTAATAGGCAGCTTTTGAATATACACATAAATGGCAAACTGTTTCAGTTTCCTCTAAATAAATACACAAAGTAAAGTCATTGGGGAATGAACACGGCAGTTATAAAGGATTTTTAATGCCTAAGAAGCCAAATCATACATCATGGTTTCATTCATGTGTAACCTCGGGAAATTCACAAAAGCAGTTCATTTTCTGGCCTCTGACTTACCTTGGAAGGCTCTTTTTCAAAAAATACAATTTCATATTTCTCAGCAGTGATCTCACCCTGGACTAGCTTAGTCAATGGGGTTTATGAGCTGCTTTCACACACACGGCACTTTGTGTTGCTGCACGTTGTGGCTTAGGCCCTTTTTTCACTTCACGTTAAGAAGGATGCAAATCCCTCTGCCCAATAACATGACCAGTCACCTGCCTGCCGATTAACTGGCACTCAGGATTGACAAATGCATTTCTATCCCGAAGATGTGATAGGAAAAAAAAAAAAAAAGGTGGAAAGCTTTTTCACCCTTTAAACCCCTCATGGCCCCTCTGCTGAATTCAGCACCTTGCTCTGGCTGATGGAAGGTAGGAAGGCTCCACGAGGATTTCCCTTGCTGACCCCCAGCCCCTTCTCCTCCTGGCTGGGGAAGGCAGGGCTGGGCACTGCCCGAGGGACCCAGCAGAGCCCTGTCTGCACAATCACCAGTCCCCTGAGGAATTCAGCACTTGGCATAGAAAAGGGAAAAATATGCGCCACGTACTCCTCGCTACGAGACACCGGTGGTGTGATACAGGATGCCGAAATCCTTGAAATCCTCCTTTTTTAAAAAAAAAAAAAAAAAAATTGTTTTTAAACTCTGAAATCTGTGCTCTGGACGCTGTTATCCCCTGGCCCTCAGAAACTTTGATGTTGGCCCTCGCACCTCTGTGTTGCTTCATAATAAGTCTCCAAATTGAGCCGGAAAGGATGTGCTTGTTTCCCACCACCGTTGTGACACCCTTATCATGAGGTGCTAATGACACCAATTGTGGGTTTGATCCCTGTACGGGCCGTTCACTTGGGAGTGGACCCGATGGTCCTTGCGAATCCCTTCCAAATCAGAATATTCTGTGTATCTCGTAAGACGTACAAGAATTCAGGAATTACCCCTTCGCAGCCCCTGCTTACCACATCAACTGGGAGCAAACGTAAGGATCTAAATCCTGTCTCCTTTGTACAAACAACGTGACAAAATCTGGTAGCCTCACCTACTGAAGAGGAGTCAAAAAAAAAGCCAAAAGCAGAGATGTGGCAGGTTACAGCTGGAGCACTGAGAACAAAAAACTTATCTTTCAGCTTTCTGGTCAAATCAGCCCCCCACTCCTCCCCCACGAACACCCATTTTTGTATTGTGTTGCTCTGAATTTCCCCCCTCCCACAAGCCAGAATAAATACTGATAAATCAACTTTCTGGGTCTGAGGTGCTCTTGAAACAACTTAAAAGTTATTTAAATGAAGTTTTCTAACTGTTTCAACACGAAAAGCCAAAGCGTTGTGTTTTCAAGGAGCTGCGGTGGAAAAGTTCAACTTCAGGTTGAAGTTCGTATTCTATTTTTAGTTGAATCTGGCATAAATTCAGAAACAGTCCAAGCTCTGTCAGAACATTTTAGATTTGCTGATGCACTTATTTGACATCAAGTCAAAAATTCCTCTCACCACTGCAGGTGAATCCATATCACATCCATCACTGCACAGGCCGTTGTGCCATTTCAGCACAGGAATAGATGTCTTCAGAGCTTTGCTGTTTGAAGTTTACAGGGACTGTGGGGCTAAATTCATCGCTTCTAGTACACAATCAGTTTCCTGCCACCTTTTTTTTTTGGGGATTACTAATGGTACATATAAAACCTAAGAGCGGGACCTCCCTGTTTCACAGCAGTCGGCCCAGTAGAAGTGCCAAGTTCAGGGGCTGGAGCAGATGAGCTCCAAAGGTCCCTTCCAAGCTCCACCACTGATCCATGGGCAGTCCCAGACCTCTCCCCATGGCATCCTGTGCTGCTGACAGCTCAGCTTCCAGCCCCTGTTTCTAATGACATCAAGGCATCATCCCAGGCTGAATAAAGTTCAGCACCTCTTCTAGCAATCCACATTCCCATCTTCAAGGAGGACGTCTGAACAGTGGAAGTGCTCCTTGATTTTTGCACAGAAGGGATTCAACTTAAAGAGACTGTTCAATGGCTTAATAAAAGAGCAGGATTTCCCTGGGTTTTTGAGGGAAGCAATTTTTGGCAACGGTGGCCATGCTTGATAATATTAGTTTGGCTGGGTTCCTATTATTTCGAGTCAGCGTTTGGATTTTATTGTTGGTTTTTCAATCATACTTGGCTTCTTTTTTTCCCCCCTGCTTTCACATGTTAAACGATCCCTTAATGATCTTTATTCTTCTTGAATGCAAAGTTAGTAAGTGGGTGTCAGGTTGTCAGTACTGGAAAGTCAAGTCTCCTATCTCCAGAAGGGAGCTACCACAGATAAATTTCGTCTAAAGTCTCCTCACACAGATGTGTCTCAGAGGTGACCTGAGGGAGCAGGGAATACAGCAGCTTATTTTCCATGCTCATTCAAGTCTCTTCCCTTTTCCGGACATTTCCCTGCCCATGGACATTCCCATAAAGCACTGGCATCACAAGCAAGCAGCTCAACACCCAACACGTGCAGGTGAGACTGGAAAACAGTGGCTGATTTAGAGGAGCTTTAGAACTCCCAACTGGTGCAGGAACTGCTATGACAGAACCCTGTGCGAAACTCACTTGCACAGTGGTGTGACTTGGGGGTTGTGGTTACAGAACTGAACAATCCAACGCCCAGTTTGCCCAATTTCACCTTAAAAATCTTAGACTGCAGAAATAAGGGTTGTCCCCTCTATTTCTTCCTCATTGTAAGAACAATTGTTTAGAGAAAACTAATGGTCACCTCAACAGCTTTTTCCCTGAGACATACATTAAGTAACCGGGTCAATCTAGAAAACTGGGAGCCTCCTCCCAAAACACAGGCCACATATCGTGACTGAATAAGAGTTTGGTCTTGCTGCTTGGAGTATTTTTCCTGTGATCTGAAAATAAACGTGGCAAGGAGGGATCACCGGTATTTGACGGTGCTATTTGTGCTCCAGAGAATGAGACAGGAGGGGCTCAAAGACAATCAATAAAAGCTGTAACAGGGATTTGTGACAGAGTGCAGGCTGTAATGATGTATTTGATTTGTGTGACACATCTTATATTTGATTTATCTGTGCCTGGTGAGACAAGTCATGAAGTATGCACCAGATCACTGCATATATGCGAAATATATAAATTTAAATATACTATTTCAAATAGAAGCAAAATAGAAAATTAATAGTTTTTACTTACAAATGGAATGTACAACAAGAAGAAAGGGAAATCTCTGTCTCGACTAGCAACTCCTTCATCAGCAGAAGCGGCTCATGACACCCTGAATGCCGGTACATCAGTCAAAAATGGTCACGATATTACAGCAATACTCTGAGGAGCTGTTACAGTGATGAGTCCACACGCTCCCAGTATATAGTTGTGTTTTGTCCATCTCACACAGCCCTGGTTTATTTTTAGCCCCCAAGCCAAATGTGGACTCAGTTGTACCCCAGCTCATGCACACAAGCCAAGCTCAAGGTTAGTCAGAACGTTCCGCGTTCACCTTTCTCGGCTCCCAAGTTATCGGCTCCTCTGAGAAACAGAGCCTTTCCTTGTTCCCATTCATTAAGCACACATACATAGAAACTCTAAAGAAGTGTTACATGATGTTTTTAAAATAAACACTAATGCTTTTTTGTATGTATTTTGGCTGAAAGTTATATTCTGTCTTCTCCTCCCCACCCCCCCACACCTCCAGTTTCTGCAGGGAACTGATACCACCCATGTAATGTTGTTCACCTTAGAGCCCAGCCAGCCTGGTTTTCCAACAATATTTGACAGACATGAGGGAAACCACATATCTTAATCTGAGTGGTTGCTGGGCCACAGGGAGTCATGATTCAAGCCCTGTTCTCCAGCAAATGGTGGTTTAAACTCAGTGTTGGGGAAGGCATTATTCTGCCCTGTGATGGGGTTTCCACCACATCTCACGGTTTTTTGATCCACAGTGACCTGCCCCTGTTCACAGTTAGTAAAAATGCATCCTCCATCTGAGAGCTCTCTAATACACATCCAACCCTGACCAGAAGGAATGGCTTAGAGCTGACTTCTCCTTAGGTTTCAAAGTCTACAATAATAAAACCAATGAAAAGGAAGCATGGAAAGATGCAGTAATGTACAAATCCTCTACTTCATTACCTTCCCACTGAGTGCTTCTGGAGCAGGCTAACACAAAGGCAAAGGGAAAAAAAAAAGCCATAACCCCAAACCTTTAACAGTAATTGAAAACCCACACCAATTTAGACTTTCTACTGCATTACTGCCTTGCAATCAAGGCAACTTGTTGCTGAGACTTAATTGTTAATAACATACTAATGACCTGCAGGAAAAAAACAGATCTGGCATTAATGGCTATACTTTTAATGGGAATGTAAGTGCCTAAGTAGCACAGTCCCATCTTGTATTTCAGAAATTTAAGTGGGAAACTGTCCATTATGACTAAGGTTGACTGGGACCAGAGCATTTATTTGTTTAAGAACTTTATTGCTCACAGTTAACTATGTGATTAGTGAAGACCAAATGTAGCCCACTAATCAGGGACTCGAAGACTTCTGAAGGAAATTGATTCTGCTTGTAAGGAAATGTGCTTTTTATTAGAGATGATTTGTTAGAATGCAGAGAGGTAGTAAAACAAATAAATGTATGTAAAAAGCAAAAAGAAACCTGCAAAATATACTTGAGAGAGAGGCAATAAATAATTAGGAACCTGTGACTTACAATGCAAGCACCCCACTGAGGAGATATTTCAAGGACTTAGCGGTGCACAACGAAATGACCATTGCTCAGCTTCAGGGACAGGCACACAGCAGCAGAGAGGGACAAGTCCAAGGCCGTGTCCTTCTCTCTTCATACAGTGCTAAATGCAGTATTAAAGCTCTGTATAGCTCTGCTGCAAGCGCAGTTCAGGGAGCCACAATTTCCTCTGCTGCTGATCATTTTGGTCGGATCACTTTGGATACTCTCATTTTGCTCTATGGAACACCTGGACATCCCTGATTTCTCCTTTTACTGTGTGTTCACACACGTCTGAAATTGAGTAACGTCTTCCAAGGCGTGATCCACCAACTGGATATTTATTTTGATGGAATGAGTGTATTTTAATGCCAGCAGGGTGACCATGCTCATTCAGTTTGACCCCCTGCACTTCAGCAGCCTCTGGCATTTTGCTTGGTAACCTCCAAAAGCATCTCTGCTCCAGAAAGGGTTGTCTAGGTGTTTTCCTGGACTGGCCCCTTAGTCTTTCCCACCAGTTTAATTTTTAAGAGTTCAAACTGGCCTGCTCCTTTTTAACTGCTACATTTGGTAGAGGCTGAATATTTTCTCTGATCCTTTCAGCAATCAGCAGGCACCTCTTGGTAGAGGCTATTTTCTTGGGTCTGAGGTTACACACAAGAAAGCAGGATTCCAAGCATGTATTTCCCTTGCTGCCTCTATTAATTCCTATCCATTCACCTCAGCTCAAAAGACACTGATCTTTCACTGGCCCCTTCAGTGGCTGGAGGAACTGCAGCAGTAGATGCTCAGCACCAAGGGGACAACTTTTCTCTCCCAGCAAACTCATCACCCCCATTATCATCAGGGCAACTGGTTTCCCACTGTTTACCCAGAAGCTACAGCAAAGGGAAGTGCCTTTGGGAAGAGCAAGGCAGTACATTGGAGAGAGTCTTTAAAGGCAAATGGCAGCTTGTTTTCCTTATCTCTGCTATCAGACCGTATCAAAAGAGACCAGTTGCACTTTCTGTGAACCACCCTGCTATCTCTGGGGCTCGAAAACAGAAGGAAAGCAGGTTAAAAAATGGGGCTTGGCAATAAAACGGGAGGCCTAAATTGTTTGCTCCCTCTCCAGAGTAAATACAATCTTTTCTTTAGGAACTCTTCCAAGGGAGCTTTACGTGATCTCACGTATCAACAAATTAATTTTCCTTTCTCATTTCCCC
>VXAY01004465.1:1279106-1341151 GCA_013399855.1 Oxyruncus cristatus
AAATTCCGTATTTAGTTTCTCTTCCACACGGAGTCCACCAGCTCATTCTCTTCCACAAGCCTCCCTCAGGGCTTCCCCTGAGCCTGCAGAAATGGGGCTGGGGAATGACATCTTCATGCAGTAAAGGCCTATTCCTCGGGTGTAACACACGTGCCAGGTGAAGTGACCACCACACATTCCTCCTCCTGTCAGCACTGCAGGGCCAGCTCTGCTCCCAGTCCCCCTGGGTTTGCTCTGCCTCATGCACCAGCCATGGAATTATTGGCTTGCTTTTGGAGCACCAAAGGCTTTGCCCGAGGGGGCTGGGAAGATTTATGGTTTGGGATGGAAACCGCAGGATTTGGCAATTTCAGCCAGACAAAAATTGGCAGCAAACTTTGGGGTCCTTGGGAGTTTCTTTGACTGTAGATGGTGGGGTTTGGCCCAAGCCTTTTTTACATTTCTATAATGAAATACATCATCATTATCACCACCATTATTACTGCATTATTATTTCTCTGCTGTCGGGTGGGTTTCTGATATTTTTCCCTGCAGCAGTATGAAAGACCCCACCACCCACTTTTTTTTTTTTTGGATACAGCACCAAACTGAAAAACAGAATAATGGTAGAGGATTACCTGATAAATGCCAATTTGGCAGACAATAACCTCTTCTAGTATTTTAAACATGGTTGTGCATGGCTTGCTAAATCTCAGCACTGCAAGGGGAGTTAAGCTTAGTCAACCTGGTGTTCAATTTAATGACCAGCAGCATTGGATGTTGGAGCTTCTGGAGGCAGGGAGAGACCACAGACTCGTGCTGCAGGTGAGCACAGGTCACCTCCTGTGAGATTGCACCCCAAGGTGCCTGTACATCTGGCCACGTGTCACTCTCTACATCATCTCTGCACAGACACACCCTAGAAACCCTCAGACTGACCATCCACACCCTCCAAGATCAGGAACTTCAGGGCTCACCCACCTGCTGAAGGGGGAGAGAGGGCAAAAGAACCCTCAGGTTAGGGCAGTCTCCCCAGAGGGTTTGCAGAGAGACACCTTAAACACCAGGGACAGCTCTACAGAGACTTTCAAATAGAGGAGTTAAAAAAAAGAAAGGGATTTTTTCTTTTTTTTTTAGGTAAGAAAGTTTGCCTGGTCTCTTATGGAACATGGAAAACACCTACTAATAACTAGACACAGCGGTATAAAATTAGTAAGTCTGCCCAAGGTCACAGGCACAAAGTGAGCCAGGGGAGGTGTTCTATTAAGGCATTTGGAAACTAAGATTTCAAATTGTTATTGGTTTTCTCTGTGGAGTGTGTCACATTCAACCTCACCATAAGCTCATGGCAGTTCTCTCATCTTTACTGTTATCTGTGTGAAAAACAACTTTTAAAGGGATTTCTAAAGGCTTTTAAAAATGGACATAAAAAATAAAATATACATAAAAATATAAAATATACAAAAATGCACTACAGGGATCTAAACCTGAGTAAAGCACCATTATCTTCTAAATACAACCCAAGCTAATAGTATCAATAACAGTATAAAATATGCCTAAGTACATTTAACAGTATTGTTCATTTTTATAACCCATTACTTTTCAAATCGATACAAAGTGAGTGAAGCTGAGCACGAGAGCTGAAAATCTACCCACTCTGGGATCAGGAGGGGATGGAACTGCTTGGTGAAAGGCCAAAGAAAGTCCAAGTACATTTGCAACTTTCGGCAAATCAGAGAAAGGTCAACACATCTGTGACAAATGACCCTGACTTAAAACTGTACCTCTGAATGTTTAGCCTGGAAAATGAAATTGCAGCTACAGGCAGTGGTATTTTGGATGGGACCAACACCCTCAGTGCATCTCTGACATTGAATTCATTTGCCTCGCAGCTGCCCTGCATTACCTACAGGTTGTCTTTGACATGAAATTCTGAGACAAAATTATTTATGGTATGAAAATAAAGATCCTCTTGAGCCAGTTTGCTTGTGTGGGCATTTCTGAGCGGGATAACTGGACACAGTCACTTCCCAGCCACACCAGGACCTCCCGGCTCCGAGGGCTCAATCTGCTGTGACATGAGGGGAAGGACAGAGGGAGCCCGGGACAAGAAAGGCAAAAGGCTAAATTTCTGTGTGAGGAACATCTCGAAATTGGAGACAAAGTTGTGCTTATGCTTAGACTTCCCTTGCTCTTGGGCCTCTGCTCACCTGCCCTAGATCCTCCCCACCCCTTCCCCATGACATGAGGGTTTTGCTGTGCTCAGGTTCCCCTGCAAATCTGAGGAACCCAGCAGGAGGCAGCTGGCTTTGGCTCCTATCACGCTTGTGCTCTCACCATTGTTTTGCTAGGACAATCTAAAATGCAATTAAATACTATTTCCAATGTTTTCCTTTAAAAGAAAACAAAGTCCTTTCATCAAAACATTGCCAAGATTTTATAAGCAAACATGTATCATTTTCCAATATCAATCATTTCCCAAGGCAAAGGCAAGCTGAGTTATCTACTGCTATTATAGCAATAAACTGTGCTACTACTTCAAGGGCTTGGGGTAGGAGAAGCCATATATCGAGAGAAGCGCATTAAAAAAAACCTTCAGGCACATTAAAAGAAACTTTATTTGTTTTCTTACAAACACAAACATGTTTACTAGTCTGCACTCTGCTCAAGCCACTATTTACACAGCAACTCTGAAAGAGCAGCTTAACAGCCTGATGAGACAACATAATAAAGGCTTTACCCTCTCTGTGCCGAGGAGGGAATATTCCCTCTATCCTGCAGTACCTTTGATTTCTAGACATATTTCTGAAAAGAGGAAACTGTTCTCTTTTCTAAGGTGTTTGTCTCCACCACCCTTCAGCAGGAGCTGCCAGTGAGACCCCTTGAAGGAGCAGGGGACTAGTCTGGGTGAAAACGTGCCCGGTGTTATTTGACGGTGCTGAAAGAGCAAGTACAACAACACAGTTTCAGTTTTCAGCCGAGAACTCAAAGGCAGCACTTCCCTTCACCTCCCGTGGACCTCACCGGGAATTCCCAGCTCCCTCGCTCGTGCTGAAGTTCACTGACCACTGAATACACACCAGAATTGCTGTTCTCTGCTTCAGAAGCTTGCTGGAAAGCTCTACCCAGAAAAGCAGGTATCCCTCCAAGGGATAAGCACTAACACCGTGCTTTGCAAAATGCATCAAAAGCCCCCCACCCAGCAAAACCCCAGGAGACACTCCCCCATTCCACTAACTGTTAATATTTGAGCTTAGATTTTTGGTTTTATCTCACCTGTCCTGACTCAGGCCTCATCTCCAAGTGACCAGAACAAAGAGTAGCAGTTTGTAACGTGGCTACTGGAAGAACACCACATCCCTTCGTTTCTATGGGTTAGGTTTTCATTCTCATTAGAACAAAATAAACAAACCAGGGCACTTGTAAAAGGCTCAGGAGTGGAGCTGCAAGCACAGGAAAATGAGTATTTGGGACACAGTTGTCATTTTAATGCAATTCTGTACAGCAATGAGGGTAAAGGCTATCTGACCTTAATCAATGTGATTATATCTATACATATAGTCTTTCTCTGATTCCCTTCAAAAACAATTCCTATTGAATTTCAGCCTTCAGCATTATTTATCAACAGATTATTGTTTGTGGAAGAATGCTACCTTCCTGCTCTAACTGTTCCAAGGCTGACTCATATCCTGGTAATTCATTAATACATAACGTGATTCCACTCTGGCGAAGTCGTTTCTGCACTACACACATCATAAATCCTACAGCATCAACTGAAAATTGTATCTCGAATTCTCTTTCTAAACACTAATGGAACGTTTTGCTTGGCTTCCCACACACATCATCAAGGAGAGGGGGCCGGGTAGAGCTGTAAAAAGCAATTTGATAGCAGTATACTTTTATAGAGTTTAACAGTGTAAGAACTACCATACTGAACGAGACCTGAGGTCAAACTAATCTACTTACTTCCAACAGTAGCCTGTGTCAGAAGCTTCATGGGAAAATAGAAGTGGAATAATCTGTCCCACCTGCCCTCCCCACGTTAGGTCTCATCCCATTAGAAATTGATTCAAAGCCTAGATTGTGAGGTTTAATATTCCTTCCAAAGAACATTCCCCTTTAACTTATGAAAACACTGTGCTGCGGAGGGGAGAGCTGGAGGTGGGGGGGATGTATTTGTTTTCATGTTTCAGCAGACTTAATTGCTACAACCAACACGGCAGATACTATCGCTTGGCAAACAAACTAGTACTGGCTAGAGCTGTTTTTACTTCATGCCTGCGGCATTTATTGTTTCTGGGTATGATCCTGCAACCCTTTTTTTCTCACAGAGGCAGAAAATGCACCACTATTCACAGTCTCACTGACACCAAGTGTAACAGAAAGGATTCTGAAAAGTATTCCTTTCATTGACAGTGTAACATGTTGCTTCCCAGCAGAGTATTTTTTTTAATCTGATGCGAGGAGCAATATGGTGCTTGTCAAAAGCAAGATATTTTTGCAAGGCTCAGTGGCACAGAATGCCTTAGAGAAAATCTGCATAGGGAGAGAACATCGTCAGTGACAGTGAAATCATCCTGCGTTTTCTTTCTGTGAGCCTGTCTGGTTTCCACAAGCAGCTCCCAGTATCTCCTCCAGCACACCACTGATTTCTCTCTGGTTTCTGAGCTACATTAGCATTGCTGTTTATATAGCAAGAGTCCACACAGTTAAACACCCTGGGCAGACTCAGCTGGACTGGGTGAAAATCAGCCTCTGTATTTTATAAGTTGGAGCACAGCCATCTGATCAGAGAATCGCAGAATCACAGAATATCCTGAGCTGGAAGAGGGACCCACAAGGATCATCAAGTCTAACCCTCAGCCCTGCACAGGACCATCCCCAGAGTCACCCCCTGTGCCCCAGAGGATCAGCCAAACCCTCCTGGAGCTCTGTCAGCCTTGCTGCTGTGCCCACTGCCCTGGGGAGCCTGGTCAGTGCCCAACCACCCTCTGGGGGAAGAACCTTTTCCTGAGATCCAACCTGACCCTGCCCTGACACAGCTCCAGGCCATTCCCTCGGGGCCTGTGGATGAGTGCATCAAGGCAAAATCACTCTCCTTCACGTTTATCACATAGAGGAGTGCTGAGAGGGGATGGCTTGAGTCTCCTCATCCCTCTCTCTCGTTGATCTCCCCCACAGTGGCACTGACTCACCCTTCCTTTAGTGTGATAGCACCGCAACTCTGCTGAGTACAGCAGCCTTCTCCTTGATATAAATGAGAGCAAAATGAGTTCTGAATATTTCCTCTGGCTGCTGAAGACCTCAAACTTACAGCAAATGCACATGAAGACTCAGGCAAAAGTCCCTGAGGGGACTTTTAAGCCTGCTTGCTCCTCACCCCAGACAGCAAACATGCTCTCTGGGATCTACTTCCCTCACAGGCAGCAGTAGCCTCAAGTCTTTCTGACGCTCTCCACCCTCTACAGTTCAGTCCTGACCATGAAGGTGACAACCTCAGTGAGAGATTTGTGTGGGTTCGGCTAAAAATGTGTTTTAAATATTAAGACAAAACCCCTCACCAGGCAGTAAAATTTCTGCTGGTGCCCATCTCATCTAGCTAAGCTGTATGTTATTGTCCCTCCAGAAAGGAGAGGAAGGCTAAATAAGGTTATTTTTATTGAACATTTGCTTTCTTTTCCATATATTTAATGGAAGGAGAAAAGCAAAGAGAGGGGGTAGACCAACAGTGAAACTTTCCAAAACTCTTCCCTGGAAAGTTGGCCAAACCAGGATGCTGATGCACTGAGTTTGGGGGGCCTGTTGTCTTCTGCATGGACTCATGTGAAAGCTCAGTTCTAGCACTGACATGGATTAGCTGGAGTCTTGAATCAGCTCTTTCCTGCTGCACCCATTCAGCGTTCCTCCTCACAGCCCCTGGGACTGCACCAGGGTACCCTCAGCTATAACTCAGGGCAAGAAGAGCTGGGGCAACAGAGGTGAGGTAAAAACATAGCTTGGCTTGGCTGGCAGAATCATGACACAAAATTCCTCCGTCCTGCCATTCCGAGGAAGTTCCTCAGGATTTTAGAGCTGAATGCTCCTGTCCTTCGTTTCCACGGTGCAGATGCTCCAGCCCTGACCTCTGTGCATGTGTTCCGTTAAGTAATCCTAGATGGGTGACTGTGTCCTACATGAATCAAGGCAAGGGGTGTGTCCTTACCCTGAGACCTCCGTCAGGTTCTGTGGCTGGGACAAGGCCAGTTGCTTTGCTGGGTTACACGACCAAATGTGAGTGGCAGGTCCCTGCCATGTGGCCCAAGGTGCAAACCTCTTTGCCATTTTTACTTCTTAATTTGGTTACTCTGTGTCAAAGATGCCCAGTGATTCAGTGCTGCCAGTGTGGATGCGCTGATTTATTCGGGATTAAACGGGTCCTATACATCCATATTTACCATCAATGGTTCCATACAGAAGAGTATAGTGAGATCTTTGTGGCTAATCTTTATATGGGCTCCTTGAGGCCAAAAATAATTCCCACAAACACTTTCTATCTGTCCTTCCCTGTATGATTAATCCCTCGTTTCATACCCATTTTCAAAATGGAGATACCATGCTGGGAGATTCAAATCTTACCCTTGGAAGGCTAGTAGGGCATATTCCACACAAATAAGCAAAAAGCTGGATGTTATGGCACTGTTTCAAGACCAGGCCTGCAGGATCCTTGAATCATAGAGAGTTACTGTGTTTTTCAAGGTGCTGTGTTTCTTCCTCTCATTCTGGAATGAAACAAGGCTTCTCTTGACAATTATGCATTGGGAGCCCTATGTAAAGCATCCCTCTACTAACAGATCAATCACCGAGTCAGCTAGGTCTAACCACCTCAAGTTCTCTGGAACTAAGGGCTATTTGGCAGTAAAAAATGGCCTGTCTCTCATTTAACAGTGTTATTTCAGGGCTGAATGGATTACAGTTCTGAGGTGCAGCAGGTTAACACAGAAGGCCTGAGGCTGGGTTTGAATAATGTTCCAGATCACGAGTAAAAACCAGGTGTGGATGGCTAGAGATAATAAGTATATCCTGTAATCTATCTCTTGTAATTAGAGAGAAAAACACCCCAAATCAGCTGTACCTGGACTTCTCCTCGGATACCTCTGTAGCATTAAAAAGCAAAACGTGCCCACAGAAAATCACTAGAGGGAAAATTCAACACTCGTGAAGCAAGGGGGCAAATGCTGTTTGGGATTTCCTGCTCTACAGACATGCATCACTGAATTTCCTCTGGGCAGACACCAGCAGTACCCAGAGCAGACTGTGAGACCCCGGGCTCCAGTGCCTACCCACAGAAGAGTCAATGCGTTTGTTTAAAATCTGGTAGGAAGGGAACAAAGAATAACCAACAGGCAAACAGGCAATACCTCAAAGCCTATGAAAAAAATGCTGACTCCTGTGGCCTTAAAGTTAAGCCCCGAAAATGCCATGCAGGTATTCCACATGCCCCAGAGGAGGGTCATCTCCTTTTACTACGGCGCCTGTATCAATTCAAATGGTTGGTGAAAAGGCTGCTTCGTGGCTGAACATCGTGTCTGTGAGCCCTTGCAATCACCAAGCCCCACTTAAGCCCTCTTTGGAAGCTGTGAACGGACTAGAATGATGCAAATGCCTTGAACTGCCCCCTGCAGAAGTTTAAATTCCTCAGTGCAGAAGAATTTGTCTCTGTTTTGGAGAGAGGTGGCGAGAGGCAGAGGGTGAGTGTGGGTTGAGCAGACTCAAGTACTTCATGTTGATCTCTGGATGTTCCCACTAAAAGCACACTTTTTTCCCTCAAGGTAATATACATCTTTCCATCTCTACCACTCCCTGGAGAAGTCCATGGCAAATGTGTGTGCTGTCTCTCACTGTCTTGCTTTGCAAAAGGCAATTCCTAGAGCAGGAAGAGAAAATTATTTATGATAGAATTTCACACATTTTTCTGGGTGCTTAATGAAGCTTGAACTTGAGTGGAGCAGAGAGGCTGCTTATTGTTGATCTTTTTTCGAGATCACTGCACAACAAACAGAAACTGAATAAGCAATTAAGTTAACTGGCTTTAAAACTCATATTGGCTGAGGATTAAGGTAATTACGTCTGAGCTTACACACATTCATTGCAGCTTCATTTCACTGCAGCAAGTCTCGCCTGTTTGCTTGTTGCTGATGTCATTCTAGAAGTGATCTGAGTTGTTGTCCTTCGATTAATTACCAAAAAGGTTACAAACACAAGTTCTCCTTGCTATAAATATAGCCATGTTATTTTTATTACAAGTTCAAAGGAGAGGCAGACCTCTTCTGCTAAGTTTATACAAACAGATCCAACTATTTCTTCCTGCATCCAAGAATTTACAATACCTCAGACTTAAGGCATCAATTAAAATAAAACTGTGTTGTCATACGTTGATTTCACTGTCAAAGGAGGAAAAAAAAAATCTATTTTTAAGTCTGGGTTAAAAAAAGAGACTCTGGGAAAGCAGCATCAGTCTCCACAATATTACTGTCAGGGCACTGTGGCTTCTTCACCTTCTGGGTTAGAAATAAGTTTCCTTTTAAATGGCTGGAATGCAGGGGAGGGGAAAGGAAGGGAACCCCCCACATTCTCCTTGTCTAACAAGGAGCCACAGCGTGAGAACCACTCCCTAGCGGGAGTAATCTGTGATTGACAATGGTTTTCTTTGCAGCCAGGGCTAAAAATGGTTTGGCTGTAAACAGACAAATGCAGGACATTTTAAGGCCCTTTGGAAAAGCAAGGGCTGCTTACACAAGCACTTGACGTGCAGGGTGGCACCAAGCAAGCAGAATTCCTGAAAAATCAGTGGATTTTCATATGAGGATATGAGCAACAACAGAAAAGAAAAAAAAAATCCCTTGTAATGGGCAAATTCACAGAGGGCAGATTCACAAAACCTGGAGGTTTATTCCCCAGGCAGCCCAGGCATTCCCACGTGTGATCTTAGGCAAGCTTCTATATTTGGCTTCACCCTTCCTGCCTAAAAACTGAAAGAGAAATACTTTCCTCTTCACAGAGAGGATGAATGTGTGTAAGGCGCTTGGTATGATGGGGCGGGGGCTCTGCAAACAACCAGAACAAAGTCTGAGACTGATACAATTTCCCTGTAACCTCCAAGTCAGCTCTGAGGTCTACAATGAAAGGGCATCGAGGATAAATTAGGTGAGGTGGGGCAACTTCAGAATTTCACAGGGAACATGAAGGAGCTTTTTCACTGAAACATGTAAAATTGGCTTGCGCTTAAGTTCACGATCACACAAATAAAGTTACGCAGCAACAGCTTACTTGTATTTTCCAACAGTCTGAAAAATGTTGCTAATGTGAACTATATCTCTGTGGCTTTGCTCTTCACTGATTCCTTCCTGTGAATAACGTTCAAAGCCTTGCCCAAGGGCTCTGAGGGTTGTTAAAGGGCAAGTTTACCAGCTGTTTCCATGGGCATTTTGCCTGAGGTTAGCAGAATCTGTTCCTTGCTGTTAATGATGAGCACATTTGGAGATGAACGTTCTATACGCAAGGGAGACCACCTGACCTAAAGAGGACTCAGCCCCAAACAATGCACACTTCTACAGTCCTAAGTGAGTATTTTGTAAACATGTTGATTAGTAACGGAAAGAAATCTTTATTAAAAAAAAAACAAAAAAACAAGAAAACCAGAGGAGAAAGGCAATGCAGACAGAAAGACCATAAATCATAGAAACTCTATTATGAATCAAAACAACAGATGTAACATGAACAACGGCGTCTTTTATAAACACAAATCAGACTTTTCTATTTCAAGCACTGGAAAGGCTAATATGCCTAAAATAAATTTCCCTGAATCTCTCCTTAATGTTCTATGGTCAGTGTTGACTGGTTGTTAAACAACCCAAACCCATGCATGATTTATATCCCAAAAGACTCACTAACCCCAAAACACATTTTTCCGTCAGACCTGTCACTAGTAACCATAACCACTTCCCCTAACTATATTCTTTTTGCAGCAGAAGAAGCAAAGTACAGGTGATTCCCACATCTGTGATTTCTTCCTCTATACTCACTTTCCTTCTCTCTTTATTAGCAATGACTGCATGAGTCACCAATTATCACCTTAAGCACCAGGCAGGAACTAAATTAACACAGTGCTCCCTCCACAAAGCAGGCATCACACCACGGCTGCTGTAATCAGTCTCTGGGGCCAAAATACCTCAGACTTCAAGCAGGAAATGACTTTGTTGTCCCATGTGATGAACCAGCGTTTCTGGGACTGGAAGAACTTGCCCAGCCCCAAAATTCTCTGGGCTTGCACTAATCTGTTACAGCACCAGATAAACTGCACTTTACCAATCAAAGTATCATGTAGAGGCCAGACAGAGGGCCTGCCTGTCCTCATGGACAATGGGAAAAACAGGATGGCCAGACCATGTTTATACTTCCATGTCTGATCACACGAGGGAGAAAAGAAGATCAGCCGCTGCTTTAGTCCTTGCAGGGTATTTGTTTCACCAGCAACTCACTCATTCCATAGCCCAGGCACAGGAGGAAACAAAACTCACTGGACCAACACTTACAGAGCTGCTTCCAGATTTCCATTATCACGATAGAAACCTGACTGTTTACAGGGAGCTCTCAAAGCCTGTTACTAGTACCTTTTCTCTTGAGTTTATCACTAGTGTAATTACCATGAGTTCAGTGGTGAAACCTCTGGCTGACATCACAGCAAGAGCATGTCATGATACGTGAAACACATGGACCAAAGGTATTCCTAACTATCTCTAAGTACATCATGAAGGGAATGTTTCTTTTTAGCATTTTGTTCTGGTTTTCGGCAGGTAAATCAAAACCTGACAACTTACCCTTGTGTGACATGATCCTAAAATGTTATTTCTGCCCAATCTGTGCTACTCTCAGCTCTTCCCATCCTGTCCAGCTTGAAACCAACCCTTCCCTGACTCCTTTGTGTCTAATCCCACAGTCAAGGGTGGAGAAGCATTCCCAGGCGGTGGATGGAAGTACCAACAAAAAGCAATGGAAAAATTTTTGAATGGCAGGTGTATCTTCAGATCTTGGTTTCTCTTTTGTGGATGAACAAATAAACTCTAAAATACTAACGCTGCTTTGGACTTCTGTGTGTTCAAAACCCCCTGCAAATAATCAGGTATTAATAAATTTTAATTGAATATATCCTTCTTCTGCTTCCCCTTCTCTCTCTACTGATGCTCATCTTCATAGCCTTTTCCAGGGTTTTTTTTAAAGAGCTCAAATGCTTCAAGCATCATTTCTCCAAAGGTACATGGTTAGTACTTGGAAAGAGTTGTGCACTTAACTAATCATGGAAAAAATAACATCATATGACTTAGATAACAAATCACGACACGCACAGCAAAGGACATAAACCACATTTCATTTGAATTTCCACAGAACACCACCATTATCCCTCCACAAACAGTTCCTGTCAGGCAAAGGTGAGCTCACAAATCAGACTCTTTTTTTTTTTTCAGTTTAAACCTTGCAAATGCTCTATTCCAGTTAGTTACTCTAAACAACTCTGGTCTAAGTAAGATAAGCCTCTGTCCCATTAAGTCCATAGCAAATTAGAGGAT
Source organism: Oxyruncus cristatus (assembly GCA_013399855.1). Classification (NCBI taxonomy): domain Eukaryota; kingdom Metazoa; phylum Chordata; class Aves; order Passeriformes; family Cotingidae; genus Oxyruncus; species Oxyruncus cristatus. Next base: position 1,290,689 of record VXAY01004465.1, read on the forward strand.
TTGAACATAAGGCTCTTTGCCTGAGGCTATTCCACTTGGATTTTTACACTTCAACAGGACACCGGCATTCCTGCTACTAAAAAACGTAAAAAGAGACATTTCCAGTAATCTTCTAACCCCACCTCAGAAAATGGATATCTTGCAGGTCTTTCCTAACCCTACTTCCTATGACAGCATGATTAAAACCTGTAGTACAAATGAATTAATTACCAAAAAAAAAAAAAAAATCCACTGGAAGCAGCATCCTCATTATACGAAGAATAAAGTGAACGAAGCATTACCTTGGCAGGTCCTCTCATCTGTGAGCAGTTTATAGCCTTTCTGGCAGCTGCACTCAAAGCTGCCAACCGTGTTTCGGCAGAAATGGTCACAGCCACCGTTGTTCACCAAGCACTCATCGATATCTGCAGAGAAGGAACAGCAAAAGTTCAGCTCTCAACAGCATTTCAGGGCAGGAGTTAACTCAGAGGAAGAGGAATCAACCCAGATCCCCAAGGAGGCTGCTGTCCCCGTCGGGAACCAGGCTGGTCAGATGTGTCCTTTCCCAAACCTATCTCACAAGACAGCCACGAGCAGAGTTGTTCAGGAGACACAGGTATTTCCCCCAGAGCTGAAACTCAACAAAGTGGAGGTATTTTGATGTTAAGGAGCATTCAGGGAAGCTCCTCTGCAGCTGTAGTGGGTCTGCCTGACAGAAGACTTCAACCCCGTGTAAGACGTGAGTCCTTTGCCTTGTGCAGGAACTATCAAAACCCAAGAACACAGGGAAGACTGAAATATTAACAAACACAAAGTAAAAGATATTTCAATTCTGAAAAAATGCCTACATAAACAAATGTAAGGATACACTTATTCAGAATTAGCATCGTATGGTAGTTCGTCCATTATTCAGTGACAGACCGACACACAGTGTCACTGAACACTCGTTTTTGTGTGTCTAAATTTCTTCCTTGGTAATAACAGAAGAGCAACTAACATGTCAAATGTTGCTTCTCCAGTTGTTCTGAAGGCAGAGCACCTACTGCCTTTATTTGAAAGCCACATATAAATATATATAAATATATATATATCTGAAGGGCAGGATCAATGGCTCTGACTCTAAATAATGATTACGAAGTGCACTGATGACCTTGAAAAGACCTCTGTTCTGAATTTCATACTGGTGATTCTACTCCTTGCACCTTTTAACTTCTCCCAAAGGTGCTGAAGAACTGGAATGACCTGTCCCTTTTCCGACCCATAAAAGGTGGTGCAGTAAGTATAATAAGAGGCCACAAAACCTCATTTGAAATATAGACCATCTTTCCATCCTCCCCCAATCATAAACCCATGGATCCATGTTTATTTGAAAATGAAAAAAAAAAATACTCTTTTTTTTTTTTTTTTTCCCCAAAAGAAAAACAGTGCCAAAAATTAGCTCTTTATGAATGCATACAGGAAGAAGGAACAAGACACCAAGCCTTGGCTGCCCACTTCTGGAAGGGAAAACAAGATGTGAAGAGTGATGTTTCCTCTCAAAAAGCCTCTTGCTGTAAGAGCTTTGAAATTTTCAGGTAACAGCTGGCCACCTGAAAAGCCAGCCTTGCAAAGTGCAAATCTAGATGCCAAAAGATCCAACATGTGGAGGTGGAAATGTATCAAAACCAGCATGATGATGGTGAACGAAGGGCGTGTTTCAAAAATTATTTGAATTCAGGAGGACCCTTAGTGGAAGTCACGCATTAATTTTTGGAAGCACATGATTATCAACATGGGAGGGTGGCACGGCTCTTACCACATCCCTGCATGTAAAATATAAACAGCAGCAAGGGGAGTGAGGTGGCAAACCTAAAAATTCCAACAGCAAATTCGGAGAGGCAAATTCAGCCAACGTTTCTGCAGAGCACTTTGCCGCACTCACATTGACACAAAAGACACTCAGGGCCCAGATAAGCAAGAACAATGTGTGTGGTTATAAAGGTTTTCTTATGAGTTGCATTTGTGGCAAAGAGGAAATTTGCTCTGAGACCCTCTGAACTAATACTGCTGCTTATTACTTTTGTGTCTGGTTGTGCAGAGGAGACGCTTTTGAGTGTAAACTGCAGGCAGCAGCTGCGGGGATATCACACCCTGAGAGCTTTGCACAAGCCTGCCCAAATCTTTCTGTCTCAAAGTGATCAGACACCAGGAGTCATGTTTGTTGCCTCTGGTCCTCCAGGTTTTTTTGGCCCAGTTCCTGCAGGTTGGCATTTCCGTCTGTAGGAGTGATTCCTCCCAGCTCCAGCGCGTGCAATTTGGGACTGCGTTGAGGGTCTTATGACGGATCACCACAAAAGGTCCCATCCTTTTTTGCACAGCACAGGTGTAACCTAACCACAGTTTAGCCTGCCCTGACAAAACTGCTGGACAAATGGAATCGTGAATTAAAATTACCAATGTGTTATGCATCACATACACGCAGAGCAGTCATCCATCATGAAGAAGATACTTTTTACCCTGTGATAAGAACAACGTGACCTTTGGGCTACTCTGCTGCCTGCGACTGCTTGAAGCAGAAATTGCTTGCAGCCTGTCAAACATCATCCTGGAGTAACGACTGATGTTTTAAACGATGGCCCCTGCATCTCACATGTTAAAATTCCAAATTCCAGTCTCACTGACTTTCTTTTCAGGGTCTCTGAAGACCAGAAGGGACAAAAATGAAACCCTGCCAGCATGAGAGGTTAGATTTTAGGCTGCTAATAATTGTAATTCCACTGACAATGCAGCATATCAGTTCTACACCAGCAATTCTTCGGAGTAATTCAGAACCAGGACCTGGGCAAAACCTGGGAGAGTCCACAGGAAAAGAAAGTATTTATACATTTCTTCTAACTGGAAAACGTGACACGACCTTTTGAAACCAGGACCATCAAAACAGAATAGAGGTCAAAACTGTTAGCTGCAAAAACATTCTAAATAACATAAACAGTGCCAATGTCTCTGCTTTCACTGTATTTCTTTCCACAACCATAGCGAGACTGACAAGGCACGTAAAAATTATTTCACTCTGTGGAGAGCAGTGCATGGCTGCATTTCACTTGGAAGAGAGCAGTATCATGTCCAACTGGTTCACAGGAACTGCACCATGTCTCTATCCCCACTATTTTTCTTTCCATAGCTATAAATAATTGGCGTTATGAGCCAAGTGAAAATAAATGATTCCACTGCGTGAGAAGGTGGGGCCCCATTTATCTCTCAACTCACTGGTACCCGACTTTGTCAAGTGCCTCTTTGAACTTCACAGAGAGCAAAGCATGTCTGCCTGTCCTGTAGGGAGAGAAAACACAGTGGAAAACACTGTGGTATCTCTACCAACTGACATTATTTAGTCAACTATCCCCATATTATAATTGGGACTGTAGAGGAGCCATAAACCCGGAGTCTCCCAGCACAGTTCTCAAGTGGCTCCTTTTCAACTGATGATCCAGGTTGCAGAAGAACAGCTCCAGCTTCCCACAGTGCTCAGCTCCCCTTTATCCTCAGGAATGCAAAAGGACATAAAGAGCTGTATTTCTCCATGGGGGCTGTACACAAAATGCCCCCGTGGTCTGTGGTCAGACACTGTGTGGGTCACGTCAGACTAGCAGGTCTGATGGGCTTCCATCTGGCAATGAAATCCCACAGGATTTCTCCTGAAGCAAGTCGATATTGTTAAATGATACCTTGCTCACGACAAGCTGTTGATCTGCTACAAACACCAACTGACGCAGCGAGCACAAATGTCCATATTCTCTTGGATGGCTAATGTCAGCAGCATGGAGGGGGCAATCATTTTAGAAGGATGAAGGAGGAACAAACAAAATATTCCTGAAGTAACTGTTGAGCCTGAAGTTTTCTGAGGACCCCAAAATACCAGGGAGGCAGTGGAATCAGCTTTAAATAGAACTTCTCAGCTTTAAATAAAGGCACAGAAACTCAGATGCTTTGTGATAAGCTGCACGGCCACAATTTGACTCGGGTTAACAGACAGACCATTATTTTTCTTTTCATGACCCTGGGAAGATTAATGGGAATGGCTGCTCCTTTTCCACTTGCACCTTTTGAAGCTCTGCTCAGTGTAACTCATATTTGGAAGGACCTGGTTCTGATCAGGGGGCATTTAGGCACTTGCGTGCGCAGATGAACTCCCAAAGATTTGCCTTGCCGCGTACAAGTCAGGGAACAAATTAAAATCCAGAAAACATCGGTGACTTAGAACTTTCACATAAGCTGCTTAAAGGCAACTGAAAGCGTAATCAACATGCAATCTTCACTCAGCTCTTGAACAATGATGGATATGGAGATTTCCAAAGCCTCATCGGAGGCGGAAGTGAGGATTCTCCTTTCAATGGCTGGACAAATATTTGAACTGGTTGTGTCTGTCTAATCCTTTGCAGATTTAAAATGCTGCCTAGCTCCGGGAAAATCATATACCCCCAGATCAGCCTGAAATAATTACAGAAACTTCATAACTTTCTTGTTGTTAATAATGACATGTTAGGAATAATAATGCTATTACCAGTACTCAGTGGATATTAATATAAATATATTAACTGTTGTTCTTATTCCCTGATTTCACGATAGTCCTTTGCTTTTCTTTCCTTCTCTTTTCTCATGCTTTTACAAATCACCACTATCCCCTAAACCTCCTAACTAGTGTTGCCCTGTTGACACAGATATTAGTTCCCTGATGCACACAGACCACAAAGTACTTCATAAAGCAGCCACAAAACTTTTTAACCCCGTGTCAGGGGTGGGGAAATAGCGGAACAGCAAAACAAACTGACTCATCCACACTTGAATCCAAGCCCAGTGCACAACTCAAGAGGCTCCCTTGGTGTTGCCAATCAGCACTGGCTTCCACTAAACACATGTTGTTCCACCTTTCAAATATTACAGAGCCCCCAGTACTCAGACTGCAATTATCTTGGTATTTGCCTGTCACTTTGCAATAAAACTGGCAAGGCATTGGCTCGGGACTAATGTGAGCATAAGGCTATCAGGCTACACTTGCAGTACTCAAAATATTCCATAGCATCTTAAATAGTGCATGCCAGGGATATCTTATTAAGGTAGAAAGATAATTTCACATCCTCAGACTCGTGGGATTCAGTGCCGCTGTTAGAAAATCTAAAACAAAGTAGAACACAGGTTCTGCTGTTCCTCCAGAAAACATCCAGCCAGCTGTTGTGTGGTTTATCTACATGGAGTTAGTCCTAGTTCCAATTTTACAATGGGTTTATCCAGCAGTTTGGGCAGGGTGTAACACTTCTCTGCGTTCCTTCATCTGTAGAATGGGGTGCTGGTAATTATCACCTGATGTTTCGTGGACCAGTACTTTAAAATGGACTATTATGACTGAACAAAGCATGAGGAATCGAAGTAATTAGTGATTTTAAACAAATTACCATTGTTTTTAGCTCCTGATTTGGCCTTCTGAATGGTTGGATACAGCAGCTGGTAGTGTTCTGCCCTGGAAGAGTTCGTGAGTGTCTGCCAGAACTGTTATGGCCACCTTTACTTCAGGAAGCTCAGTTGCTGTCCCACCACTCTCCCTCTGTGACTGCACAGCTCATTGCCTCCAGCAGGCTCTGCTTGTTCCAGGCAGGAATAATTCTATTTATGCAGTGTCTTCTGCCTGAGGATTGCAAAGGCCAGGAGCTTATTGGCTTCATCACATTAAACCTACGCAACACTTCTGCAGGAGACCTACATTTAATTAACTCTTCTTTCACAAACCCGAACCTGAGGCAGGTAGGGTAGTGTGTGACTTCCCTGCATCAGATAGCTGCAAAATGAAATAAGGCAGATATTGCAGCACCTCTAATTTGAGTTCTGAGCTTCAACAACATCCTCATTTTCCCTCCCACAGTGCTAATTAAGTGTAATGTATGATAATCATTACTGAACTGCAGTTCCACTAAGTAGCAAATGAAGATTCTCTGTTTAATTAGCTTTATGGCTAGGTTGTGGGGCAAGGCATTTTCCTAATTAACAGGATTAAATCTAGACTGGGCAGACAGGAATGAGTGTAATTAAAATTTAATCTCCCTCATCCTGAAAACAGGCTGCCCACAAAACAGAGAGCTTTGTGTAAATGCTCTTAGAGCATGGAAAGGTTGAGGCAGGTTTCAACACATTTCCCTCATGTCACTTTCTCAATTTTCACCTGTTATCTTTGCAATTTCACGAAGAAACCTGTCTTCCAACACAGATGGTAATCTGTCACATATGGATTTAGGTGTCAGCTATTCTCCTCCAGGACATATCCACTCTGACATTATCCACCAACCAATCAATAAGGGAGTCTGCCAGGCTGCCAAGAGATCAATCACCTTGTAAAACAAACATTATGTCCTATTATTTTCTTATTACAGTTAATTAGGTTTATAAAACACAAAAACCTTCGAAAGTGGAAAAACTTAGAAAAGCTGTCAGAATAGGTTAGGCCCAGATTTCTCAGCTGTAAAAGGGAAGGGGATTTACTAAATCTAATGTGAAAAGAAAGGATTTTCATTTGAAATTTTTTGCTGAACACTGAATTCTTTCCTGACCCTAAAAACATGTTAGTGCAATGCTATGAACCCAAACAGTGTGAGCTGTCTTAGGCTGTGACACCAGAATGTGAAGTGGACTGGAGACATAAAGGAACAGACTGATGGTCTTTTACTGTCTTGGCTGAGCTAAATGCTAAAACTACTCCTCCACCCCCACCCCCCTGCCTCAAAAAAGAAAGGAAAAAAAAAAAAAAGCCATAGGAATCCCAGAAAATAAAAATAGTATTCCCCCTACTGTAACATTTTAGCAACCAAAATGCTTTTTATAAAACACAGGAGAGGGAGAAATAAGTGTGCAGATCTGGGGGCTGTGGTTAAAATGGTGGTAAAGAATTGTGCAAATACCTCAGGCTGGCTACTCAGCTACCTCAGTTATTCACACAGCCACTATGACCACAATAGTTCTAGGTGTATTTTATGCAGGAAGAGCAGAGGCACAAGAACTCTATGGGTTGCTGAATGTTAGAAACAATAGCTGTAGTAAAGGGGTTAATTCAGTGTTTCTTAAGGTATAAACCAGTCAAAACTCGAGGAACTGATATCCCTGGCATTTTCTCTAGGTCTCACTAAAAAAAAAAAACAAAAAACCACAAGGCCTTGCTCTTTATAAAATTTTGCTGTGTAACCTCAATGAAGAGCACAGGAGCAAGTGAGCTGTGCACTGCTGGGCCGAGATACAAGAATCCCCAGGTTTAGCGCACTAACTCCATTTACATTTACTCACAATTGTCTTCATTTCCCTTCTTGCCATTCTTACCTGCTCAGGAAAGCTGTGAGCTTATTTCCAAGGACCTCAGTTTGCTCCTAGAAACGTGTTCGTTTTGATGAAATAAAATTTAAAAATAAAATTGGCATTAAGGACAGTTGTAGGTAGTGATGCTCCCTCTAAAGTGTCAGCAAACCTGTGCTAGCTTTCCTGTGATAAAGCTGCTCCTGCTGAAAGGGGCAGTTGAATACAATTAGCCCATGATAATTCAGGTGCCTCGTGGCTCTTAATGAATCAAAGAAATTTGGCTGCTGACCAAAGATTAACCCTCCAAAACTTTTTAAAGGCACTGCTTCAACCAACCAGGGATCTGTTCCGTACCAGGGAAGGCAGACACACCACTGAGAGCGGGATCTAATCACACACAAATCATATAAAATCTGTGTTTTATGGTGAAAAAGATGGAGATAAAAGAATAGAAAAATACTGTAAGTTTTGAGTGCTGGTAGCTTTGATTATGTGAGCAGTCAAGTCACATCATGCGAGTCCCAAGTAAGAGAAAGCACAGCACACTTTTCCAAAATACACTGTGGCTGTTGATCCTCAGGGGGCTTTATATTGTTGAATAAATGCAAGGTCTTTTCAACAACTGAAATGCAAAATATGACCCTCTGAAGCATTAATTTAAAGGATTTGGCATTTTCAAAGGGGAGGTTCACAAAGACAAATAACAACTGCAAGTTTCCAGGGAACAGGGATATTGCCTAGTCATGAAAAAAACCCCTAACTTAGTTCACATGAATTTATTTTGTGGGGATAGATGGAACCCTTGGGAGGGACTGAAACTCAATGAGTTACATGGCAGCTGACCCAAGTCTGCAATTTTTTAATGGAAGATAATTTGTTATATTATATTTGTCTGTCACGAACAAGTCTACAGCAGACAAATGAATTGCGTGTCTTTAAGCCAAAAAAAACCCCCAAAACCAAATCACCAACCTAAAAGGCAATTCCCTCAAAAATAAGGAAGGGGCAGTGAAAGTTTCACACATATTCTGGATTAAATAAATTTGCAGGAACGGTCAAGAAGGATTCTGCTTTCCACCCTTTTTTTTTTTTTGTCTTCCATTTTCTTCTTTCTGACAACTTTCAGCCGTGTTGGTATCTAAAATTTGCATTTATTTTCTTTCTTTATAAATTGATTTTTTGTCACTGTGGCCTGGAACTTCAAGAGTCTCTTAGAAAGCCTGAAACAAGTTATGCCTTTAAATCAAAAATTCAGTCAACATCCCATCAGTGAGTGTCCAGTTGCTCATTTTTCTGATCCCCTCACCAGGCTTCTGACCACCAGGAGTTTTCCACCTTTTCCTCCCCCAACCCCCATTCATTCACTCATTTTCTGCTGGTCACCAGCACCTTTCTATCCCTCCAACATCTCCACTACTTATGGTTTCACCCCAAACTTGGCTGAGCCTTCTCCTCTCTCTGTATCCCCCTCTGCCCCTCAAGATGCTTTGTGGTGCACCAACAACACTCAACTCCTGTTTCCTTTAAAAAAAGTGGAGAAAAAATTAGAAACCTAAATTCCCAGTCCTAGGAACCTTGAAACAGCTGTTTCCAGGGCAGCAGTGCTGGCCCAGATGATTGTGGCTCCCTCACTGGACGTGACACAGAGCTTTCTACTGAGCTGCTGCAGCTGCCTGTTGGATGCTGCTCCTGTTTTCCTCACACTGGATGGATCTTGCATGTTCTTTGTCTTGAGACCTGGATAAAATCAGTGCAACAGCATAAAATGACTGCAGCCTCAGCAATAAGGCTACTGCAGACAGGCCTTAATGGCTGCTTCTTTAATCTGCATTTGATTAAAGAAGCAAAGATTTAAACCACTGAAGATGTTTTTGTAGTTACCTGGGAGCTCGTGCTCTGGTCCAGTTTTCTGGTCCAGTCCATCTCTCCTAAAACAAGCAGCTCTTCTGATAAACTGAACTTGACCACTGCCCTTCCATCAATCACTCAGTTTTCTCTCTCTCAATCCTGATCTTTACGAGGGCTTTTTTTTTTGGGCACAGGTGGTCTCACATCTCGCTTAGAGTCCTATCAAACAAAAAATAACCCCCAAACTGCCTCTGTAATTTCATATTCCCTCTTGGGTTTAGTCTTTCCCATGTAATTCCTACCAAATCAATTCCCTTTGTGTCTTCTTTCACCAACTACAAGTCTACCTGTTATCTCTGCGACGTCCACAGGGTTGATTCATATCCCAAAAAGATTTCCTGTGGAAGCATCTAGTGGGTTACACTGGAATTATAGGAGGTCTTCCCAGGGCTTTCCCAAAGAGGTCACAAAGTGTGTGTTCTCAGAAAATCTTGCCAGTACTTAAGCACTGAACAGGACCACTGTTTTAATGACAAAAATCCTAATTTTCCTCTCATTTAATGCTGCTTTTGTTACCTTTTCCTTTGGTTAAACAGCCACATCTACTGTTTCATAGTGTTAAACCACTGCCTTTGGTTGCCTGTTTGGCACAAATGCCTTTATTTTCTTAATCACATGGGTTTTGTCAAAAAAGGAGGAATACTTTTGCTGCTGCAAAATCTTCCCAGAAAATCTGTTGGTTGCTGTAAAGCAGTTGAGGAGATTCACACAAATCTGCCTTTACCAAGAAGACTTCCTTGCTTTGCTTCCTGAAAAAAGAATGGGATCCCAAAACACTTCAACTATGCAGAAGCACTGGAAAATGGTCAGAACTTGTTTGTCAGAAGGCAGTTTAAAGAAAGCTCAGCCATTCTAATGAAACATTTAACTGCACATTTAATCTGTGCATCATACATATAAAGCAGATTACCGGTTTTGTCCCTTATATTTATGTTTTTTTCCCATGTTTTTAGGATAAAATACAGCCCTCAGCCACAAGGTTTGTATTTGCCTTTTGCTCAGCGTGGAGAGGGCAAAGGTATTTTTTTGTTTTGATACACGGCTGTGGTGGCTTGTGATTTCATCTGATCTCCCTTCTGTTTTCTGATAGCTCTTTGCTTCCATGTACAGAGAACCAAACTCAAATGGTGTTTATATTTGAACATGCACTGATTTCCAGTTACAAACACCGGGAGGGTAAGTTGTAGCTTGAAAGCAGAATCATGTAAAGGAGTCTGATGGAAGCAGAGTTGCTTATAATGAATTATGAAAACTAGATCTTGATTTGACCCATTGGGAAGTTTACTCTTGGCTTAAGTTGATGAGAAGCAGGGAGAAAATCATCAGGGACAAAGAATGGCTCAGAATAAACCACTTCAGTAAACACTTAAGGGTTGTTAAAAGACAAAACATACTTTAATAACTAACTTCTACAATTCTATCCCCTGACTCTGGACACTTGTGGACTGGCTTTGACAAACAGGCCTGCTGAACATAAAAAATCAGGGAAGTCTGATTCCCCTGGAGTAGAGTGTTTTTCAGAGTGAGAGACACAGAAGGAAGAAGAAAACCAGAGAGGGACTGAAATTTTGTCCTGCACTGACTTTCACACGTGAGCGGAGAACAGAGGCCTCTTTGCACCACCGTATTAACATCCACTTTTTCCTTGTATTCTGTTTCCCTTACTGAGCTCAAGAAGAGTCATTTTATTCCTCACTGGCTAGACTCTGAAGGGAAGTGGGAAGGATAACCCAGTTCAGGGATATTTCCCAGGCAGGTAAAGTGGATACCCTGTAGGTTGGGATTAGACTATTTCCATGTCCTTATGAGCAGGTTATTGTGATAAGATATGAGTTCAAAGGGCCCAGCTGCTCCATGTTATTTCCCAGTGCACATATCTTTAAGCTTGTACAAATAGCTCAGCCACATGATGTAAGACCTCTGATCCCATCAGGAATTAACAAAGGATGGTGTGCTTATTTTTTCCTTGGGCTCACCTATTCTTCTGACTATATTCTAAAACACAGTTCACTGAGGGATTCCTGAGAGAAGTAAAAGGCCCAAAATCAAATTTAATGCCCACTGAGAGCTGATGCAGAGGAGAGAGGACAGACATTCTCATTAGGTCTCCACAGCAGGGACAATATGGGGATCAAATGAAAAGCACAGAAGGTGTGGTCTGTAAAAAGGCCTGAGGATCACAACCTCTATTTCAGAAACGAAACAGTGATTTTAAATGCCTTTTTTTACTGAGCCTCTTGACTTGAAATCCCATGAGCATTCGCTTTCCTGAGAACTGAAAATTCATTCAGTGTCTGAGAAATGTCCCCCTAAAAAGTCTGCAGTGTATCTGGCCTGTCACCTAAAAACCTTGTGCCACTTGCCGCTCTCAAGAATCACAGTTCACGTGGTCTATCTGCCCAGGTCAGCTTCTTCAGGGAGGGTCTGTGTCAATCTGTTTGCACTTGCAAAGTTTGGTAGGTTTTTTCCCAGCAGAGATACCAAAATAGTGAGTTAAAATCTGCTGAGAGTAATCCTGTACTTCCTCCCCTTAGTTACTTTTGAGAGACTCTGAGCAACATGCGTCCTACTGCTCTGCGATATCCCGGAGCAATCCAGCCCAGACAGCTTTATTTGTGCACAGCAAGCAGAGAGAAGCTACTTATCAGCTTAAACAAAAAGCTGCTCTCACTGGTCATCACTGGACCTCTTTGCCTGAGGTAAGGCTGAGGGACCGTTTTTCCACGTGCTGCTTCCCAAACCAAACCCTGGATGTAAGGCACCACATCAGCAGAGTGTTCATCTGACGTGCTGTACGCCAAGTTTCTCTGCATCAAGCAGCAGCACTGTGAACCAGCATCAAAAGTATAACCTCCCAAAAGCCAATCTCTCACCTACCTAAATTATCCTGAGGATATGACACAGGAGTAAATGGCCATGGTGCAGTTACCAAGGGAAATGCAGCCAGAAGAAAAAGGGAATAAGACAAGCAGGTCTCTGCCCTTTCTGGCTTCCAAAACCCACTGAATGCTGAAATTTATGTAATTTTGACATTCTTGCATTTTTGCAATTTTGACATTTAGGCTGGCATTTGCTGGTACCACAGCACTGTGACTGCAGTGGAGATGATGACTGCCAGCAACTTATTTCACTTGAGTTTATCCTTTCACACCACTCGCATGTATGTTTTCCACCCCCCCCCTTTTTTTTTTTTTTTTTGAGAAAGCACTGGAAGTGGCTAGTTGTGCCTCATAATGCTTGTGCTCCTCAAAAACCATGTGTGTCTAATGTGGAGGCAGCTAAACTGACCTTTTCACATGTGTTAAAAAAAAAAAAAATGTTGCTAGAGAAAGGTGAGCTGGAAAAAAGCTCTTTTTGTGTCCCAGGACTGCTCTGGGACATCTCACACAGTACTTATTGTCACTAATTCCATGCAAAAGGTAGAGCAGGATACCTAATTTCAGTGAGGTCTCTTTACAGCTAAGGAAGAAAACTAGAATGTGCCCAAACAAAACAAACCAAAACCAAACCAAACCAAACCAAAAAAAAAAGTTAATTCCCATGAAATAATTTGGACCTGTTCTGCATTTCTGCTACTGAAGTTTTACCTGCCTTGATGTAAACTTGACTGATGCATATATTTTACAGAGGTTATCTTGCACAGGGATATATTCTACTGTCAGATTTTTACTAACATGTTAAAAAAAAAAAAAGTCAGGTTGATCAGGGATATTAACCAAACAGAACCTGAATTTATCATAGGTAATTACTCCCACTGCAAAACGCTGCATTTAGACAACCAGTGAAAAATTATTATCACTCTGAGACTTATCTAATCAGTCACAATCAAAGGAAGGTATTATCATAATTCTGGCAAGCTAATAGGTGATGTGCCAGATCAACAACTGCATCTTACTAATAACAGACAATAAAAATTACCTGTGCTCCTTCTGGTGTTCGTTTTTTAAAAAGAGAGGAAACATTTTCAGTGTCATATGAATTGATTGGGACTGACAAGACACGATTCTAAAAGCTTTAGTCAATTTAATCCAATTTAGAGAAAAAAAACCCTAAAACAAATTTTAAGTAATTCCGATTAATGGAATGACGGAGGAAATCATAACTGTTCACAGATACTCTGCAGCCAGGAAATGAAGCCAAATTGGCCAGCTAAACTGCTCACTGTGAGCTTTTCACTCAGAGTTAGTGTGTTCTGAATTAAAAGAGAGGAAAGCCTTCAACATCTGACTCATACTCTTGTACCAACCTGATGTCAAGCATTAATCCTGAACATTTAAACATTTAATTTAATGAAACGTTTCAGTTCATATTTAACAAAACATGACACACTTTGCTTCATTAAAACTCATTCTGTTAGAAACTCTTTCCTCAGAGAAACAATTCCATGTTCAAGATTTAATTCACTTTCAGGAGTCCATTTTTTGGGGGGGCGGGGGGTGTGTCCATATCCAAAACTAATTTAAAATGCACTTTTCTGCTGTGATAGGCTGCAATTAAGAAAGATGAAAAAAAAGCGATCCCTATGTCAACCTAGTACAGCCAACGCAAAATTTCCCTGTTATTTCAAATTAACTCCGATTCAGTTCTTTGGCTGAAATTTTTCCGTAGTCCCCGTCTTCTTTTCTAGACTGCTGACTGATAAGGGAGCTTACAGAGCTGCGTTACAGGCCTTTGATTCAACACTCAGGCATTTCTGATGCTCCCACCGCAGCACAGCCAAGTATTTAAGCATCTAAGTGCCACATTTCTTCGCTGCATCTGAATGCTGAAGGCTGGGGAGGGGCTGTTCCAAGGATGTGCAGAGCACATTGCCGGGTCACCATGACAATGAGACAGCAGGAAGGAGAAATGTTTGCCATCCAGCCACATAACCCCAGCGTAACACTGCTCTAGTTAAACAATATGCCAGAGGGCTAAGAAGGGCTTACTCAGTTGTTGCACAGTAAATAAAATGCACCCTCTCTGGGTGGAGATGGGAAGGGAACTTTCTGCCTCCTAAATACGCGTCTCTGGGATCACCTGGGCTTCACAAAGACCTGTCTGGGCACATGAATTAATCCTGTTGCAGATTATAACCTCATATTGCTGCTAAACCCACCAACATTCTAGCCCAGCCTTCCCAAAATCCCACTGTCAAGCCCCTTCCCCTTAAGGGTGGATTGTCACAGGATGCAAATGTAATGATGAAATGATGCAAACCACGAAGTTAACTGAACAAAATAACACATATCCTGCTACTACAAAACATCTAAGGGACGTTGCAAAGTCAGGCAGCACTTTATGGAAGGGTCATATTTGATATGTGGCTGTTGCTCCATGGCCCTTAGAAATCCAGTTATGCTTCTCTTCTCCTGCTTAAAGATTTTATTTGCTCTGCTATTTGACTCGAGGAGTTCAGCCAGTGCTGCACCCTGCACAGGGCCTCTGTGTCCCTGTGTGCAGTGCTGGGAAGCTGCATCATTCTGGGCACAGGAGTCCCCTGGGGGGTACAGTTTCTTTTTTAAGCCCTGAGGCAGAAATGCAGCACATCAGACACATGGTCCTACATTATACACCATGCTATAGAAGCTTGTGGCCCTTCCTCTTGCTTTAATTCACTTAGAGAACCCTGAGAGTCCCTGCCTCTCTCAGTCATCATGTTACTCCATCATTCCCAGTCCTTCTCTGCTATAAGTCCTGGGAGAAGGATGCTCCCTTGCTCAGCTTGTCTCCCATCCTTCTGTAGCTGACCTTTATTGTTTGATCCAGTTTATCAGATGGATTTAATGACCTTCAGAAATCTGTGCTAAGTCTAACCCAGTCTGACTTCACTCCTCTTGAACCCCGCAAGTTCTTTTGCAAATGAGCCTCCTCTGCTTTAGCAGCTACTAAAGTGTTATTTAATAGAATTGAAATGCTGGACTGATGCATCTTCTCACTGTGGGCAGATTACAACCGGGTCCATGAAAAGGGTTCTCAGCAGGAAGGATGCACAGAAACCAACAAACAAGGAGGGTTGGGAGCCCAGAACCCCTGATATGCACAACACAGGGGATATTAAAACATGGGGAGGAGGCAATGAGCATCAAGCTCTCTGGGCTCCTATGCCTTTTAATCCTCTGGCTCCCTTTCTGGCTGAATTAGCTGAATTCTCTGGGATAACTTGGTAGGCATTTAAGGGAATGAACTACACTGTTTTGTCCTGTGTAGCACAATAATGGACAGCAGCAAATGAACGGAGCATCAAGCTGGGATCACCCAGTTACAATGGCAGGAGAAATTAAATAGCGTTAATTAGAGGGAGAATATAGAACTCTTTCTGCCTGGAATGTCTCTTCTCTTAGCTGTCAAAAGCCTCCATGGCTTGGCTTATTAAAAGCCAAGTTGACAGGAAAGCTGAAGGGAATAAAGGAGCATTCTCCATTGTGTGCCAAGCCAGCTGAGGGAAGACTTGAGTTCCAGACTGACTTTTAAAGAACAGCAAAAGGTTAATGAACTTTTATCCCAGCCACCATTTATACATCTGAAGGTCCCTCTAACCAGAACACAGACACTTCTGCTCTTATTTCACTACTAGATCAGTCAGGTAATGTGTGTAGGGGAGAAAGAATCAGATAAAAAAGATTTTTTTTTCAGTTTCCAGAAACCAAAGAAAGCTTCTGTGACAGTAGATTTCCTACTGGCTGTGCAGATACCTGTTCATATTCCATCTTAAAACTATATCCCCAACAAATCTGCCCCCTATTTTATTGACATTTGATATAAACCAGACTGTAATCTGCATTAACAAAAGGAACTTGATTCTTCGAGGTGCAACGAACCCTCATTTCCCACTGAGCCTGTGGAAGAGGTCAGCATCCAAACCCACTGAAGGTAGTTCCTTGTATTGCTTGGAAATTGCTTTCCTGCACCTTCCACCCTCTGATAAATGGGGAAAGGGCTAGGACAAATACCAGAATTTTAAATGCATGCCACCTTTTCTGACAGAACTACAGAATGGGAAATATGATGTTGCAAACAAAGTATAGAACAATTAGTTACATTTAATAGGGTTTATTTGCCACCTTTTGGCAATCAAGCATGTTTGCAAATACTGTTTTTTAAGAACTTGTCTTTCCCTTTTTTTTATGTCTACTTGCCTTTTTTCTAAACAATTAATGTAATTCCAAACTCCTAAACAAAAATCTGTGGGCATTTTGGACAGTAAATTTTTCCCCCATTATGTGTCTATACAATGCCTAAGCCAGATTAGTCCTGATTTTTTGAACAGAATCATCTAGAAATTTTTGTTATTTAGAAAAATAGTATTCATTTATTTTAATTTAACTGATTCCCTTGTAAAAAATAAGGAAGAAAAGTGTCAAGAGATTTCTATAAAATGCCATTATGGCAAAAACACATTGTTGAGGAAATCAACTACAAGTGAGCTGGAATTACAGATTAATAAATTACACAATGTCCACCCCGCAGTGCTCAAAAGTTCAGATGTTTCTTTGAGTCTCTGAATCTAAGTAACTCCGTAATGTAAAATGTCTCAAGAGAGGAAGATGCCAAAGCTGACTAAAAAGTCCAATGAAAACATTATTTTTGGTCAACGTTATTTGCTAAATTAAACCTAAACATATTAATCATTTTGCTCAACCCACAAGTGCATTTTGCAGTTAATACATCAATTTTCCTTCCAGTTCCTCTCAGCTTTACTTACATGCCCCGTACCTCTACCTTCCTTTAACAGACAACGGCATTTCTTCCTTCCATATTTAGAAACACAGCCTCTCTTAAAATGATGCTTCCATGGAAAAGCTCACTTGGACGTGCCGTGACACCTGATGGAATTGGAAACTGTGCCCGGGAAAGACAGGACATGACATGATCCCTGAAGATGCTTCAGAGGGGAAAAAACTTCACTGCTCAGTTGAAGTGCAGGATCCTTTGAGCACAGGTTTAAACGGGAAGTTACTTCAGCTTGCGGAAAGCAGAATCTTAGCCCAGAAATCCCACATTAGATAAACGTGACTGGTTACAAATAAATTAAATTCGAAACATGTATGTCACCTTTTTATGAGGAAGAGTATTTCCTAAAATGCCAATAAAGGTTAAAAAGAAATGGCTTGGTTGCCTAATTAAACCGTGCAAGTTATTTTCCAGTTGCTGCTTGTTTTAGAAAAGTAAAAAAGAATCTACAGCATCATAATTCTGTTTCTTATGTTTTCTACTCATAAAAACAGGGGAAAAGCAGAAGGAGCTTGGAGCGAAAGTATTTGGTTTGAGGATCAGTTGAATATTTCATTTTGTCTATAGGACTAACTACAGACTTGATTATTATACAAATATTGCTCCGTGTTAGTTCTCTAGCCAAGTGTCTAAATTTAGAATTAATCTTTGTTTTTTCATGACACAGTTTCAATAATAAACATTATGATCAAGCCTAGGTGTATGTTACATTATTAAAATGCCTCCTTTTTAAGCACTTGGTGGAATCACTGTTACTGTTCTGCCGGTAAAAATGAAGATTTATTTTTATGTGGCTTGAACTAAGATGACTGGGTTTTGATGTGAGCTCACCCTTAACTATTAACATTGTGTGCAATGGCAGCTTAAATGTTTTATTTTCAAATAAACAGGCAAATGGACTGTTATTTCTATAAATACTATCAGGATCATGCCCAAGCACTGGGATTTTTCAGCCTGGAGCAAGAGGAAACCACACATTTTCCATTTATTTTTGTGGGGTTTACTATTTTAAGTAACATCAAGCCCTGGACTGAAGATATTCTGACATTTCTGGGTATTTTGAAGGAAAAAAAGAGTCATCACAATTTCTTAGCAGGTTAGGTCAGTTTATGCTAAGTCAGTGAGTGACAGAAAGTGTTCTCTGTGACGAGAATATTTGCAATGTGCTCCTGGGTGTCCATCACCGTGTCTTTGGCAAGGAAGCTCAAAAGGAAGACATGGGAAGATTCGACAGTGGTTGATGGATGGATGGCCTGGTCCTACCAACATGTATCCAAATCTACACACTTGCCATTAAGTGTGATTTTGGAGGGATATTTGAGAACTGTCCCTCTCTCCTTAACTGAGAACAGATGCTCACAGTGATATCAGATGCTCTTTGCTGTCCCCTCTTCCCCTGACCTCGGTATTAACACACCCATGAAGGACCAAAACCACCCAGGTTCTTGTGCTGCCTGTGGAACAGCAAAACCTGAGCACCAGCCATGTGGTTTAGACCGTGCATTTGTAAAGGTTATTTTGGTTTCCCTTTGTCGCTACTTATTGTTTGAAGGCGCAGAAACGGGCAAGTGTCTGGGTTTTTTTCCTGAGCGATACCTGTCTTCCCTTGGCAATAGCCAGCAGATTATCTTAGTGATAACCAGCTGATTATCTGCAGGTAATAAAGTATTGGTTGAGAATCTTAACACGCTTTTTTCAATAGACAAATTCAGACACCTCTAGATGACTGCAGTTTTACAAGAGTGTCCTTCGAAACCAGAGGCCTTTTGCAGCCCAGAGTTGTTCCTCTGAACCTCTGCTCGGCTCAAAACAGCTTGACCTCTGCACCTCATTTCTTTGCAGTAATAAAACCTTCTGATACAGAAAGAAAAATGATGGACATCACAGAATATTTTGAGCTGAGAGGGACACACGGAAAAATAAGGGGTGAGAAAGCGGCTGAACTCAACCGCAATCCCTACACCAGCACTGCCTTAACTTGAAAGTATTGATTAAATAACTTGATATTTACATCTTCAACTGGAAGCACTGAAGGCAAATGATGCATTGCAAAGCAAACAGAGGCTGACCTTTGCACGTTTTCCCATCAGGCTGCAGGGTAAATCCAACTGGGCAACTGCACCGAACCCCTGTCGCCGTGTCCTTGCACGTCCGATCACAGCCTCCGTTATTGACAGCACATGTTTCTGCAGAAGGAGAGAGAAAGGGAGAGAGGGAGAGGGGGAGAGGGAGTGTAACGAGATGTTCTGGGGGAGGGGAGAGGCACTGGCTCTTTGGGATATTACAGCGTCACAACATCTTTGGGATATTACAGTGTCACAGCATACTGAAAGCAATGTTAAGTTTAAGCAAGGCAACCCCAGCGAGCGCTCGCAAGGTCGGCAGGGCCCACGCGCTGGTCTGCACCGGGAAATCATTTCCACAAGTCACGATTTCTTTCTCCTCACAGGAGATTTTCCTTATTATGTTTTACTTTTCAACCGCCTTAGACAACAGGATGGGTTATTACATATGAAACAAGTTTAAAAAAGAGAAAAAAAACTTGACTGCCTCTAAAAGCAGAACCAAACCTTCTGCCTGCTTTGTATCAGTCAACGTCTAGCTGAGGCATTTCAGGCTTCACTTTTAAGTGATGTTGTAGGCATAATGAACTCTGAAAACAGTAGAAAGCAAAGCAGCGTGCTAGACTCGGAACTGAGAACCGAAAATCCTTAGTTAAGAAAGAGTTAATGGAAAATGAACTACATATATCACTTTGACAAGAACCTACATGCCCAATCTGTTCTTACTGAACTACAAGCAAAAGGCATCTGGGTTTTGTCCACTTAAAGCTTTTTGCAAATTGAAAGGAGTTTGGAGTGGGTGGGAGGGCATAATTGAGGTCACTGAACCCATTCCAAGCTGTGTCATTGAAATTTCCCAGTGCTTGTAGTATGTAGAAGGGTGGCTGGGCAAACACAGGCAAGAGAAAGTTGCAATACTTCTGAGCTTTTACTACAGTGGGCAGTGACTCTGAGGTACCACTACATTAAAAAAGAAAAAAAAAAAATTTTTAAAAAAATCTTCAACTTTGTTAGGAAAAAAGCAAAACCCCTCCCTTCATTGCCATTATTTCCACTCATGTATGCACATGCACACACATTACACATGCATAAGCTCACACATCACACTCACAAATACATCCATAAAATAGATAAAAGGCAAGTGAAATGATTAACTTTGCTTTGATCCACAGAATAGAGTGGATGTAAGGATGCCAATTTAGCACGTCAGTTTGAACCGGGCATTTATCTGAAAAGTATTTACTTCAGAGAGCAAGTCCTTTTAATAGTATCTTTTGCAGTCGCTCTGGCTTTGATTAAATTAAAATACCCCACTGCCCCCCAAGATTTCCATTATTCTGCTCAGCTCACCTCCTTCCCTAAAGAGGCTTTGTCATTACTTACTCAGATTTACAGACTCCTATTGCTGAATATTCACAGCCTGTGTCACAATTGTACCCTGTGGACAGGGTCTGACAATAAGCTATAGGATATGCTAATTGGGAATCGCCTTAGAACAGTACATTGATCAAAAATTATTTACACAGAACAGAACAGGCTTTATCTTTCAATTGACTAGTACGAAAAGATTTTTTTATTTTAAAGCAGCCTCTGCTTTGTCCTCAAGGTGAACTTAGACTGGCCCTTTGGAGGGACTTCACTGCTTTAAAATAGGGGGGAAAAAAAAAAGTGTAACTGGTTTCTTTTTGGGTTTTTTTGGTGTTTTTCTTTTGCACTGGCACAGGCCTCTACATCAGTTGTGGAATGAGCTCCTGGCACTTGGGAAAAAGCTGAAAGCAAGGGGTTGCAATACCAGCATGGGACAGAACTCTGAGTCCAGACACATTCACACATGCTCCTCTGGACAGATTTTAGATTCTTAGGCCATGTTTGCTACGTAATAACATTAATTAGAAAGGGCAACCAGTACCCAAATAGCTTTGCATATAACTGCCAGGAGGCACAGCTGACAAATGGATTGACGTGTTTTTCTGGGACTGGAGCTGAGGCTGCAATTCCTTATTTTCAGGCAGAGTTCTTGCTCACCTTAGGTGCAGCTTGCAGGACCTGAACCAAACTGTTTAAAGCAGTATAGTTCTGATTTTCATTTACTGCTCAGGGAAGGACTGTTTCATAGACTTGGAGGTTAAAACTACTTCTTGAAGAATTCTTCTGCTGGCATTTCCACTTGTTTGTGTGCGTGTGCATGTGTAGGCCAACATATCAAATAATTTTATCTTTCAGAGAAGGGAAAACCTTTCAGGTGATTTAAAAATTTTTACAGTTTAAGGGCAGGATGATTTACCAGGAGTAAAGAGTTGGGGTTAAAAGCCAGGAAAAGGCACTGGAGGTTAGGTTTGGCATGGCACTGCAAAGAGCAGTAAATCTTACGTTAGTAGATTAACTCTGGCATATGAAGACTCCTTTATTGTAGTTCATCAGCACAAGATGAACGTAAGCAGCAATATTTCTGCTTTCTGGATGACATCCAGTGAAAATGAATAGACACAACAATTTTTTTTTTTTTTTTTTTTCCCATGGCATGGATGACTGGATCTATAGGGTAAGGGTCACTCAGTGAACAAGAGTTATTTCTACATATAAATAGAAGGAATCAAGCCAGCTTTTCTTATTTTCACACAGATTTAGTAAAACAAACCGAAAGGGATAAATACCCTTCAACTTTCCTGGTGACTCTGACTTTCATACATGACAAACTCTTCAGCGGAATGAAGACCCAAGTGAGCGGGGGGACATGTGACAGTACCTCTAACATTCTGGATTATTGGAGAGAGGTATTGATGAAATTCCTTAAACTCAAGGTCGTGAGAAAACATTGAGAAAAGAAAGCAAACATGAATAGCAGAATGTGGGAAAGAGGTCCTGGGAGCCACATCAAAGAGAAGAGCTGAGGGCAATACACAACACAAACCCAAGTGCATGGCCACCTGTGCCTCTGGTGGTAAGGACTTCAACTCATTCCTCACCTCAGCACCACCAAACTTTATATTTGAAAAGCAAATACAACTTTCAGGCCTCAAACAAAGAGCAGAAGCAGTTTACTTATTTTTATTTTATCACACTGGAGAAGGGAATAAACAGATGTTAAAAATTGGATCATGCCTTCACGGTGATACTGATCCTACAGACCATTTTCGCTGTTTTATTTTCCTCTGGGAAAGACAACCTCAGCATTTTAGCATCTGTTTTTGTGTTTGTTTTAAACTTTTTCACACATTTCTGGCTTTTCTTTTTTTTTTTTTTTGTTCTGATGAGGGAGCAGAAAAAGAACTGGAAGAAACAAGTAAAGCAGTGTCCCAGAACTGACATTTAGATTCGTTCTGAATTATGATAAGGCTCATAATTTGAAGCAATTAGATTTTGCTGTTAATTAAAAGTGATGTTTGTAGCCCCATCTACATCCTTATTGGATTCCTACCAGAAAACTCAGACAGAAACAGGGATCTAAAGAAAAGGACGTTGATTTACATAAGACAGTCTGGGAGAAATTGCATTGTGTTTTTCCAGTGTAAGCTCTTAATTCTGGAACAATCTTCTCAATGGATCCACAGACAAGAAATACCTAAAATCATTACCAATATGTTTTACCTACAGTTTACTCCATTTACTGCTCTGACAATTATATATATGTATGTATGTATATATAAGAAAAAACCCAGTAACTATGGGATATTGCAATATAGGATATGGTTTGAGAACATTTCTGAAAACCTGATTTTCAGCTTCTTTTATGAAACAAGTAAACATGAACATTTAAAATACAAGCTTCTAATTCAGTCTGGGTGGGGTTTTCTTTGAAGTAGCCAATTATTTATAAAGCCCATTTTTGTGACTTCAATTTATCTGATGAACAAAAGAACATGACTTGGTTTTAAGGGTATTGATCAAAATCAGGCAAATCTGTCCTACTCATTTTTGGCAGCCTGGTTCAATCTGAACTAAGATCCAAACCAGTTTTACAGGAGCTGAGATATGGTGTAAAGCAGAACAAAATTACGCAGGTTTGTGAGACTGGACAAGGTGAACACCTGATCCTTTCTGTTACCCAGCGTGGCAAATTGAAGTCAACAGGATGCAGAAAACCCTATTTGCTTTCTAATTCTTGATCATAACACGATGACTGGAAAGAGCAGGTAACTACAACTTCCATCTCTGAATCAGAGAGGAAGGTTGGACTGAGCTCCTGTCCTAAGGCAGAGGAAAAGGATTTTTTGCAGCAACAGGTAGGCTGCAAATAAAAGAGACAGCAGCCCCCCAAAACAAAGAATATTCTCGAAGTTTGACAGATTTCTGTAAGAGGCTGACATGGTGAGCAGTAAGTACAGCTGAAAGGAAGACAGGGAAGTGGAAAAATGCTTTTTCCTCCTGCTTAGTTCCCATGATTGCCCAAGTGATAACACCGACCGTGGGGCAAGTTAAAGCAAACCAGCAATTCAAACTGCCTTTATTTGGAATCCATTTGCAGTAGCCCAAAGCTCACTGGGGTCAGGTGGTCGGGCTTTGCTCTCAAAATCTGTGGCATCCTAGAGAAGCTTATTCTGAGTCAATTTTAATGCTGGCCAAAGAGGAAATCCTGATGGAGGAGCCTGAATTCAGAGATGATATCAGGTCCTACCAAAGTAGGTCACAGTCTGAGCAAAGTTATGAGTAATAGCACTCATATGTACGTAACCATATCTCCTTCTGCACCTGGTCTGAATTTTGCACATGAACACAGTGTATTATGCTCAGATGACTGTCTTAAATTCAGGGGTCAGACACGTGAACAAGTCAACCTTAATGTAACTGAAGGCTAAATGTTGCAAGAGGGATATCAGCTTTAGTGCACTCACTGTTTTAGCCCGTGTATCGGTTACCTTAGACCAGTTTTTCCTAAAGAGGTGCCCCTGAGGTAGTGCCGCCTGGAAACTGGAGTGGCAAGAAGGGTTTCTCAGCAGCTGTGCCGTAACTAAAGCTGTTGTAAACTGCCACTGTGCCTGAACCAAGGGGTCCAGGTGACCTGTTTACCTATCCCAAGCACATAAAAATGAGTTTATTTCTGTGCATCTAATTCACGGCGAAACACAAACTTCGAACAAGTGAGGAAAGATTAAGGAGATCTGTTAAAGAAAGCCAAATGTACGGCTTTGGGAATTTTGAATCCGAAACCACGAATTGCCATTGTCTGTAATGATGCTTTGCATCACTGCAGCATTTTAGGGACCAACACCAGGATTCCACTGGGTTTTGCACACTATCCTCTTAACATTTATGTTATCTGGAGAATCATCCAGAAACAATTTTCACCACTAGAGGCATCACTGCTGTGTGCAGGTGAACTGCAGGACTGGATAAAAGTCCTAACTGAACAAAAAACCCACATTCTGGAGCCCCCTCGAACTCTGACAAAAAATACACAAATTCTGAAAGCCTGAGACTTGCAAGAGATTAAAACTTAACTCAGGCAATTTATATATTAAAAAACCCCCAAACAAAACAGTCTGCGGATTATAAACTGATCTTGCCTTGAAGTAAGAGGGAATATTCAGTATGAGTAAGAAAGCCATGAGACAGAGAACACATGGTAAGGCTGCTGCTGCCATCCATAAAGAGAATTTTACTGCAAGTGGCAGTCCATGCTCTGTGTGCCACGGGATCAGGGAACAAGGAGCGACCCAAAGGACAAACAAGCACCAGAAGAAACTAAACACTCAACTGAAATATTTCAATTTTCAGTTAAGGGAGAACTATGCCATTCTCATGCAAATTCTGCTCTCTGATGCTGAAAGGAGAGAGAAAGAGCATTCACAGGAGCATAATGAAAGAAACAAATAGCTGTGAACAGATGAAGGAGAAAACTGAAAGAGCTTCATATTCAGGGAATGAAAAAGGTGAGACAGAGAGGGTAACTTGCAGGATGTGGAATTCTTCCCTTCGTTATGCTTGTCTCCTCATTTCCTTGCGATTTCATGATTGGTAGAATTTTATTTGCATGAAAATAGGATGAGAATTCTGCACTGCCACATAGGGAATGTGTGAAGATCGATTCCTCTTCAGGGAACTCAACATATTTAGGGAACATCACTTGATAGATTTGGATCAGGTGTTTTATAAGCACCCCGTGAGTCCAGTCTGGTCCCTTAAAATTAGCACTAGGAGCTGTGGTGTTTTTTCTACACAGAGAAGCTGCATTTAAGAAAAACTGAAATACTCTTGAGCATTGCCAAGGAGCATTATCTCCTGACCTTGGACAAATCCTTTCATTTAAAATGGAAAAGCAAAACAATGGAAGGTATTGCCAGGAATTCTGGATAAGGTCAGAGTCTTTATCATCAGCAAAGAGATGAAGAAAAGGGATTTTTACAGGAAATAGCACACCATTCACAAACTCAGTGAATAAAAGTGACGATAACTCGAGATGAAAGGACCTGCCCTTGGGAGAGAGAGAATGCATGAATGACCTCAGGGATTCCTTCCCCCTGTTTGCTATGATTTCATACAGCAAAGTAGAACTGACAGAAGGAGTTAAAGCAAGGTCTTGGTTTCACAGCCTGTAACTGAGTCAGGGAGCCTCCCAGCAATGTGCCTGTTAGTTATATGTTTTAAATTCTTTATTGATTAAAGCACAAAGAGGGTTGTGATGCACAAAGAGCCACGCGCGTGGTTGGCTGTCAGTGAGCAGGTCTAAGTCTGGGAAAAGCCATTCAGAAAAAATAAAGACGTATTTTAAGTAACTGGAAAGAGTCCTAGGAGGCAGCACAACAAAGCTAGGTACTGAAGTACAGACAGAAAACGTGCTCCTGGCTTAAAGTGACCCTTGGTGGGCTGTAACTATGACAGAAGTTAATTGCTTGTCCAACTCCATGCTCTTTGAGACAGAAAACTGGGAGTAGTATCACCTGGGAACTCTTCAAAATTCCATTTTGAAAGAAACCAAAAAGGAAGTCTGCAGAATCTGTTTTTAACTCACACTGGAATCAAACAACCTAAGACTTGTGGAAATTCTCTAATGGCAAACCAGAGCTCAGAATACCTCCAATGCCTAGCAGTTAGGCATGTAAATGCCATGTTAGAAACCTGCATTTTCTATGCTTTTATGTTTATTGAACCTGAAGAATCCCAAGCCCTGATCAGGCTGTTGGTTATCAATACTGGCCCCAAGGGTGAAACACCTTCATAAGGCAATAAGGAGTCAGCCTGACTTTACAGACCAACATTCCCTTGAACACGGGTGGCAATGCACCAAGAAAGGGCCTTCAGTACCATTTCCTCACATTTCAAATGAGGAACTTCTAACAAGACTCCTGTGTACATCCTGCCTCCCTGTTTCTGAAGATCATTCCAAGCAAAAGCACTGTGAAAACCTGAGTCTGCCCACAAAACTTACTTTCACCAAAAAAGTAAGTTTTTTTGGCAAAAAACTCTCATCAGGTGAAAGGATTTTCTTTTTTTAGGTGAAGAATGCATGGCTTCGGTAGGTTCTACTGTTCCACAGCTCCTTTTCCTCAGCTGAAAAGAATGGCTCTATATGAATGGCTCTACCATAGAGGCCCGAAATGCAGAATATGGTGGATTTCCACATGAAATACACAATCACTGTGTGGCTTATACAGTATTTCAAGGGAGAGGTTTGATTTTGGAGAAGTTATTCACACTGAATCGCCAGAGGAGACGTCCTTGGATGACTGAAAGGATATACACGGAAGGTTTCCATATGGATATGCCATCATTTTAAACGCGGCAGGAGAAAATAAATTCAATTATGAGACTCCGGTAATTCTAGTTAACTCTGTGGGTTCTGTTTTCCTGCAACGGAGAAAGAGCTGTACGTCTCTGCTGAAGAGAAAACAACTTAATTCAATGAAATTAAGTCCTGAAATTCCTAACAAACAAAACACCAGACTGGGAGCAACAGCTTAGGTCAGATAGACACAGTGGACTAGAAAACTCACAAGTTACTCTATGATTCCAAAATCCAGAAGACATAACACCCCCTTGCTGCTCTACCAAGCTTATGGTCTTCAGTAGAAAGATTAATCCCCTCAATGTGTCATATGGAGGGAGAAAGAACACCAGAGAAATCAGAAGTTTTTTGTCTGCTGTTCCGTGTGCATGTTCATACAGGGCACAGATCCTTGCAAGTTAAGACCTGAGGTTTTTTTTAGCCTTAAGACCACACAGTCCCACACCATCAGTTCTTCTGAGCTCTGGAATCCCAGGAATTTCCTTAGGTGGACTAAGGGGAAGAAGGGGAGAAGGGTGGCTGACCGTGTGGATGTGCACAGGGACAAGACACCTCCAATAAATGACCTTGCTTTCTGCTCCCACCACGATCAACATGAAGTTCACACACAGGGTGTGTGCGCCCTCTGCAATCCCTGCTTCATGCAAGATACCTGAAGGAGGACCTTAATTCACTGGAAAAGGGGGAATGTGGAGGAACGCTCTGGTTTGAGCTGCGTGAAACCTGGGAGCCTCTGTGAGGGGCACGTGCAGAATGAAGGACGGTGCTCCAGGTGGCCTTTCTGTCCTGAGCTCCTGGGCAGCGCGCTCAGCTCGCCCCAGATGGTTCTAGCCCTGCTCACTGACAATCAGGTGACACAGCCTGTCACCCGCAGAGGCAGTTTGGTGTGGAAAGGAGCTATAACCAGGTACCTCTCTGCCACTGAGGCAATCGGGTGCTCCAGGCAAAAGCATGCTTGATGTCCAGGATGATAAGGGTAGCCTAACCCTTAGATAACTGTGGTTTAGGAAAAGATATCACACGCCTGATTATTAAGCTCAGACGACTCAAGACATATGAAGTTGAGTGCCACCTTTGGTTCAAATGGGTAAACCTAAGCTCTAAAGTTGGACATCTCTCTGTCTGTTTGATGTAACAGATGCCAAAATGCTTACCTTTCCTGCAAATGCTGTAGGGCACGATGACAAGCTCAAATTGTCCGTTTTTTTCTTAATATGATATGAGCAGCTCACTAAAATCCTTTGTAGGTACTGGGATAAAAATCTGAAATCAAACCAGCTGTGGCCAGGACAAGATAAACACATTTACCTTGGCTGATGTTTCCAGGTACCTTCAGGAGCCACGAGACTGAATGAAAGAGCTGACCAATTGACATTAAATAATTTGTAAGGGTCTTGGGAGCCAGCTTCAAGGCCAGAGGAAGGCGTCACTGTTTCTGACGTAGGTTGCAAATAACCTCATTGTCCACTGGAAATATCTTAAGCTGCCCTGGCACAAAATGAGTTGAACTTGTGTCATGAAAGAGTGAATTTCTGGGTAGAGTTTGGGTTTCTGAAGACATGGACAGCAACGGCATTATTGTTACTTGCACCACGATACCTCCCTTAAACGTGCAAGGGAAATTACTGTGCTCCCTGAACTTCAAGATGGGCTCGGTGTCCTGTTGCTCTTTGCTACACCTGAAAGAACTTTGTGAAACTCTCCTCTTGTGGCAAGAAGGAACCAGCCTTACAACCAGAGCAAGAACGTTTCATTGCCAAAGTGAGTTCTTATAACAGTGATCTCCGGAAAGAATGGAAAAGGTGGATCGAAGGTGAGGAAGATGAACGAGGCCTTGGCATTTGTTCTGAAGTCACCCGAGGTCAAACCCAAATGAACCTGATCATCTGACTGCTAAAGAGAACAGGAAGGAAAATGAAACACAGTGAGAAATGGCTCTTCAAAAAGAGCTGATCAGAGGGTAAGAACATGCAACAGAACATCGTGGTTGTGTTGCTAAACACCTCATGCAGTCTGGTAAGGCCTGTGATGATGGCACTGTGAGAAGTGACTGCATTTTTGAAGACAATATTAAAAAATACATCATGAAATTATTTGGCTCTAAGAGTTGATGTAAAGAGTAGCCAAAGAGCAAAGCATTATCTCCTTAACACCAGATAGTTTTACAGCTCTGGTTCTTCAGAGAGGAGGTTTTCAGCTGCTTGTCACATCTTTGTAAGCTGCTGATTTATTTGTAATGAGGCATAACTGGTGCTACAAACTCTACTTTTGTGTCCACAATATGATATCCTGTGTGCAAGAAAGCTTCAGACAATTGCTCTGTAAAAACCCTGAAGCCTTTCTGAGCAAAAGACAGTGGCCAAGAAGTATGTTAAACCCCTGAGTCTTGATAAATTTACAACTTATTTAATGATAAGGAGCTGGAGTACTGGGTGACTCATCTTCACAGTTGCACACTGTGTGGCTGTTGGACTTCGGAATTCTATCCAGGGCTGCAACAGCAAAAAGAGACATGGAAACATGAATAAAAGCCACCTCCGTTGCTGAAGGTGTGACACAGGACCAGATACGTTGGGGATATGTGTGTTAGTAGGGCTGAGCAGAAACTCAGTGATTCTAAAGTTGTGTGCCCACACTGGAACGGCTTTCAGACAGGAAGGCAGGGCATAATACACTGTATTTCAAAGCCATGCTGGATTTAGACTCCTTTAACCAGGTAGGGCAGTCTCACGCTAAGATGCTGTGACAGGAACAACAGTCGTGGCAAAGAGGTTCCCAAAGAAAAAGAAGGTAAAGGAAAAGGGAGAAGGTCTCTGTGATGCTCCTAAGAAACACACGGAGAATATTTTCAGAACAAAAAAAAAGTGTTGTGCCACACAAAACAGAGATCTGAACACAGTTTTAAGAGCTGAAGGCAGTGCTCAACTAACTGCAGGATAAATATACCAGATGTTTAAGAGGACCTGAAGACATTGGTTGTGCCCTGCTGGTTTACACTAAGTGTGAGGTGTTCTGCAACATGGGAGGTGTAAATGGACCTTACACATAATGGCAAAGCTCTGGTTTTAAATGCTTGGGGGTGTGTGAAATTCTCCAGGGTGAGTGTCCTTCCTAATCCACAGACTCTTTCCAAACATTATGAAAAAAACCAGGAATCACTGGATGGTTCCAGAGGAAAGTTTCTCGTAGGTCATGAGAGAAGACCAGTTTCTCGTCTGCCTCACAAGACCTAGACAAAAATGCATCTAACAGGGAGGAAGAAAGTGTATTTATTACTTTGCTCTATTTAAGGTTTAGCCCCAAATCACAGGACCACACCATGACTAGGACACAGCCCCTGTAATAATCAGTCCAAGACACAGAGGTGGCCAGTCTTGCTGTAGCAAAATGACAGCAAAATGTTCTCCTAGAATCATCTTGTGCAAGCTTATTCCTAACAATTATTATTAATAAATAAGAAGTGTTATTATTATCATCATCATCATCATCATCATCATCATCATCTTGGCTGATATTAAGGGTCATATAGATCATAGTCATTTTAGTAGCGTGCAGCAAATGACAGGGGACTAGAAATTATCAGCTCGGGACTTGCAACTGAAAGCACCTTTCAATAGACTGCTAAAATTACAGCAAGTCATCCTGCTCCCCCAAGACTGCCTGCAGCAGGGCCGAAAATCACATCCATTTAGAAAAGCTGGGGGGAAAAAAAAAGTTTCCTGAGGAGCCTTCCAGTAGTTTCTAAACCAGCTGTTTAGAAAACATCTGAGGACACGTGGTATTTCGTGGAAATGCCACTACACTTCTGAAATGAGTAAGCTCCATTAAAAAAAGAAAAACAAATCAATTCTGAGCATCAGAAATCAGAAGAAATAAACAAGTAGAGAAGTCCCTAAGTAATAAGCCCCCCACTCAGATTTCACTCACTAATTGAATTTCTTTTCTGCTCTAGTTAATGTTTTGCTAAGGAATCACTCTCAGCTCTTGGGTGGTACCTGCTAATACAGGAGGTACAGAAGAGCTAAACAACGTATTTTGCAAACTGGATTTTAAACTATCTCCCTCAACCTATTTCCACAGCCTGTGTTCAGCTTGGAACTTTCAGAGCTGGTGCAATTAAGAAGGCTGTTGTTAATGTTTTTAATGCTATTTTCCTGGACTCTTGTAAGCAGTGTGAGCTTATTTTCGGGTTGGATAATTACTTTTATGAGGGGGTGAGGCATCAACACAGTGGATTATGTTGCTCACTACCTCTAAATTGTACTGTACATACTATTGTTGATTGGGCAAACTCACCATTTAGACCTATAGGGCTGCATTTTTCAGTGGTCTTGAGGCACATTTTTTTTCCCCCTGACTTTTTGTGAGACCATGGGTCTTCTTGAAATTATAGCTAGAAGTGCTAACAGCACATTTCCAAAGCAAGATGAGCTGCCTCACAGCTCTTGAATTACTTGAAATAGTGTATCATTAAACAATAAATTGATGTGGCTCACTTGCTGGGCCTGCAAGCTAACTGCAATTTAACAATCGTGGAGAAGTTAAAAATAAAGGGACATATGCCCCCAGGTTTTCACATGAGGGAAAATGTTCTACCTCAGTGTTGTCACCTAATACCATTACAGAGCTGTAACACTGTGCCATGTCCACCACAGGGGTTGTACTGCTGGTGAGGGGATGGTTTGTCATGGGTGACAAGATACAAGTGATATGGAAACCCCATAAATACTGTCACCTACCAGCCCAGCAGTCAACTAAATATTCAAAGTGAGTATTCTGCTCTCCTAGAGGACGTCAAGCCAGGTAGGTGTGGGTGCTCACAGCCAGACCTGAGCTTGCCAAAGCCCAGCAGGACCCTCTGCAAAGGACTCAGCAGGTTTTAAGAAATGAAATGGTAACCCTGAGGGAAAAGAGCAGAATCTTTGTCCTGCCAGAAGCTCTTCCGTGGGTGGGGGATGCCTGTCCTGTAAAGGGGTACATCTCACCTGGGCTCGCTTACGTTTAAAACCTACTGGAAATAATTGTATGCGGTGAGCAGGGCATCAGAACGGAAAACACAGAGAAATAAACCACCTGAAAAACCCCAAAGTGCAGGCTCTGTGCTCTCTGCCACATGGAAAGGGTCTGGCAGAGGTCCAGCCACTCTCCCCTCTCCATTCCCAGAAGGCCACTCTCACTAACAGCCATACATGGAACATGAAGTGGACAAGCACAAGGGTGTGCAATGGGTTAACTGAGAGCAGAAGCTAAAGAATTATCCTCATTTTTCAGTGCACTTCATATTCCCTTCCACTCTCAGGCTCCAACCACACAGAGGAACAAGCCACGCTTCAGTCTTGAAAGAAGAACATACTAGAAGCTCACTAGTCACTAGGGAAAAGTCTTTCAGTGGTTACTGAAACAGCTGCACAAAGGAAATAAATGAATTTCCAGTCATAATATTTACACTTCAATCAAAAGCACGGGAA
This sequence comes from Oxyruncus cristatus, assembly GCA_013399855.1. NCBI lineage: Eukaryota > Metazoa > Chordata > Aves > Passeriformes > Cotingidae > Oxyruncus > Oxyruncus cristatus. The sequence goes on from VXAY01004465.1 coordinate 1,322,854, forward strand.
ATTTTAATTAGGCAAATACAGTTGTTCATTTAACACCACATATGTAATAGAACATTGGTTTATATCATCATCATCATCATTCACTTTTAAGTCAACAGGTAGGTCTGCAACAGGGGGTTTTTCAGGAATCCTACAGCAACACATACACACAAACACACAAACCACGTGTAAAAAGTAGCTTGCAAAAGGTAAGTAAGGTTAGTGGCAAAAGCTTCTTTCTATGCAGAGGAAATTGAACATTAAAGCTGCAGCATTAGGAGGGAAAAAAAAAAAGTTTAAAAACAAGAAATGAAGTTGTACAACAGATGAGAACTTAACAAAATCGGTGAGCTTTCCACACAGACGAAGTCGGGTTAAAAAAACCCCAAAAAAAACCAACAAGCCAAACCAAAACCAAAGGAGACCAAAACCAAATGAGACCAAAAGAGAACCTCCCCCCCAACACACACACACACAGACAAAAGTGAGAGCACAACAAAGGAAGTGGAAGAAAAGTGTTACCCATAAGTAGCCGCCGTTTCACCCGCTTGTCCACATCAGCTACTGACGTGGCATTGTACTCAGAACTCTCAATTGCAGCCTCATCCTTCTCTAAAACACAAGTAAGGGACAAACATGGAGCAGTTGGTTAATCACAAGCCCAATTTTCCGCTGCCTAAGACAGTTTCTTGGCATGGCACAGCCGAAGCCAAGAAGCAAGGCATGAAAGCACTAAATCCCCGTTAGAGAGTTAATTCCCTTTGAGACCCCAGGAAAAAATTAAAGGGAGTTCAGGGAGAGGAGGAAGGAAGAGGGTGAGAAGGGAGAATGGTCGACTGTGAAGTAATTAACTACACCCAGGGAGCTGGATTCCTACTGGAGAAGGAGACAGCTAACCATGAGTGCCCCCAGAGAGGTGTTAGTGATGAAAATTAAAATTCAGGAAGGCTAGTTAAACAAACTACCAAACTGTGGTTCAGGCTGGTGGTGGCACCAGGATCTGAAGGTGGCAGGCAGAAGACTAAGGCTAGGACTAAGACAGACAGAGAGAGCAGGAAGAGTCCGGTGATGGATGCACCATAGTCTTGTACACACTGACACGTCAGAGGAGGAGAAACCACACACCAGCATGCAAATTAAACAAAAAACAACACCAAAAATATAAACAAACAACAAACCAAACAAACACAAAAAAAGATCAATTTGGGCAGTGCTGGTTGCCTGCTTGTCTATGGAACACTACTAGCTAAACATTCAATGCTAGGAAAGATGTTGCAAGAAGAGGGTTTAGTAATTTTAGAAGCATGCAGTGAGCAAGATTATGGCATCAAAGATCGTTTGACAAGGTAGTCTCTGATATCCTACATGTAAGAGTTTCGTACAGCAGAATGAGGACTTTGGTTATGCTTCGTTAGAAAGACACAGAAACAGTCCCAAGTGTGGGAAGAGATGATAAGTAGGTGAAATAAAATTAAAGATTTCTGATACAGGAGAGCAATGGAGGAGAAGCAGCAGCTGGGTAAATAAAATGATTTCTAGGAAAAGGGAAATGCTGATTAGGGAAGCCAAAACGAAAAAAATGCAAGTGGGGACTTTCACATGCAGCAAAACATTAAAAAAAAAAATCAAAATAAAAAAAAAAAAAAAAAGGTTAAGTCAAGCAAACGAAGACAAAATATGTTAGACAAGAGGTCAACAAGTATTTATCTGGCATTGCAGAAGTTTGCATTCTTGCAGTGATGCCTGGAAAATATACACCACTGAAGACAGCAAACACTGGAATCACTGAAGTGAGGAGGAGGAGGAGGCTGGCAGGTTTTGTTTGTGGCAACACTACATGGTTGAGTGGTAACAAGAAGTTGTTTTGTTTTGTTTTTAACAAGTTCTAGATGGGATCAGGCTGCAATAGAGGCTTTTGTTTGAGTTTTTGTTTTTGTTTTGCTATTTTTTTTTTCTCTGTAAATAATTAATAAACGTCAGTTATCAGACAAGACAGGCAATCAGGAACCATCACCAGAAAGCAGGAATAAAAATGTAAAAAAAAAAGAAAAAAAAAAGAAATAAAAAAATAAAAGTATTCTAAGAGAAAGAACTATTTAGAAGGACGAAAATCAGCACAGGCAGTAATATGTGACTTACATCACAAGACCAAGGAATGTAACATGGAGTTGTATGTATTACATTACAAAAATGGGAAAAAAAAAAGTAAAAATACAGGTGCAGTGTACACAGCTTTTCAAATCATTTTTTACATGCTGGACAAAAATAAAACATCAATCCAAGGGTATTAGTGAACGATTATAAACAGAAGATCAATTATCCATTCAATAAAACCTGCTCTCAAAGCCCTCACCAGTGAAAAAACCATTATGGATTTTAGATTCTGATCTGTCACCGAAAATTTTCAAATGTTAACTTGCATTATGAAAAAAATATCCTTTTTGATTTTCCTTTTCTTTTCTTTTAAAGCAGAGTGGAAAGAAATGGTGTTAAACAAATAATACATTTCCTAACCGTAAATGTTTGCACAGCATCACACAAGATGCTCCATCCCTTGAACAGCTTTTTCCTACTGATATTCTAAATGAAAACTTATTCACTACAGGTATTACAATTTTTAGAATCATAAATCATACAACAGGGAAGAAGGCACATCCTGATGACTAATTTTCCCTGATAACAGCTCAGAAGAGAAGATCATTTTCCTACCCTTGCTCGTGCAAGGATGTCTTGGCTCATGGAAGCGAGGGGAAGAGCTGAACTTTCACTGGAAATTATGTTCTACACCTTTTAACTTCCAAAATTAATAGAGTTATGAACAGAAACAAAAGTTGCACGTGAGTGACAAGGGGGATACTTCACTGACACACGCTTTGACAGAACATGCACAAATGCTCCTGTCTCTGCCCAGTGTGACCTCGGCCACAGCAGGAACTGCTGCCCCACACTTCTCTCAGCAGCGCTGCTGAACCCCTGGGAGGTACAAACACACACACACACACACTCATGTGCACACACACGTATGTGCAGACACGTGTATTCTGCGAGGAATAGGAAATAAAAGGCGCTGCAGAGCAGGACTTACCAATGCAGGTTCGGCCATCGGAGTGCAGGGCGTACTTCTGGTGACAACCACACACAGGACCAGTATCTGTGTCATCACAGGTGTGCTGGCAGCCTCCATTCCCATAGTTACAGGTTACTAGTTAAGCCCCAAATGAATGTGTATATATGTATATATAAATAAAACGACAATGAAACCAATTAGTCTTGAGGGCCTCGCAGAACACGGAAGAGCAGTAACATACCAAGACATGAGGCAACATAACATTTTGTGTTTGCAGTTATTTTGGGTTTCTTCTTCTTCTTTCTGCCCCCTCCCTTATGTCTGTCTGCTGCCCTAGCCTCGATCATGCGGTGGAGAGAGAACAATCAAGGTGTGTGCTACATTTTCCCCAGTCTATTTGTATAATTAATTTTAGCAGGGGTGGGTACCCGATTCCACCTCTTCCTAAAAGCTTCATGTCCATGATGGATATGGCATGAAGAAATTAACAGTCTGCCAATACACATGTGTATTTTCAAGTCTACAGACAGCATCTCTCGTTTGCTTCCCCTTCATCTCCTTGTTTTCAAATGTTACAGTACTTTAAATGCTGACTCCTGCTTATCAGGAGCAACTTCCTCACGTTGGTCTTAGCAGAATTTTCCTTCTAGATAAGAAAATTTATAGAAGAGACAGGGGAGCAAATGGCAATGTACACTAAAACCAAGATAATGGTTAACAGGGTTTGAAAATCATATATCTGACTCTGAACCGAGGTTCTATCTAATGCAGCTCATCTGTTTTCCCACTGAACTCAGTGACCCTGCTTTAATGCTACCTTCTGAAAATGGAGTAGACCGGAATTTTTTCAGTCACAGTGCCTAGAACTGAAATTTCCCCCCTCTGGTGTGAGCACCTCAGTGCTGAGCTGTCGCGTCCCTCTCAGTAACCACTGAAATATTGAGCTTAAAAGTTCTAAGATTGAGCTTAACAGTTCTAAGAAAAGCAACCGAGGGAGACCCACCACAGCACACCCAACAGAATTCCTGTTAAAGCCTCCTGCTGGTGTGGGAACTGCGAGTTTACAACCTCAGTCCCTGAAGTCTGGCAAAGATCCCAACAGGAATTGTCCATCTCTCAGGTGAGCACAGACCTGAGGCCACTACAGGTGCATCCCTGGTCCTTCCCATTGTACACCTGGAATAAAATCCTTGTGCTGCTCAGGGACAGAGAGGGAACGGCCTCGGTGTCCAGCGCTAAGAACAATCTCTGAGAGAGCCTGCCTGGGTTCCCACCTCACTTTCCAGGAAGATCTGTCCAATTGCAAGGAATGCCAGTGAGAAAGATGGAGAGCAGCCTGATCCATGTTCCCTTACTGGAGCCTGACTAGATTGGGAAATGGGAATTGTGGGTTCAGCCCCACCAGACAGAGGAGGGAGTTGAACTCACATACCTCAAGTCATAAGAATTCTGAACTACCAAGGAATTACATTAAAAAATCCCCCTCAGCAACAGCCACCCTCAGGCATTCTTTCTCCTCCTCCAATTCTACAGCTTAACTAATCATTTATTTTTGTGGAAAAGAAAAAACCCACCTGAAACGAGTAATTCTGCAACGTTTCTTTCCCTTCATTACACAGCAGCATTTTAGCTTCTATTTTTGATGCAAACCAAACAAAATTTTACGTCCATTCTCTATTCTTAAACCTCCCATCTTTGATTTGTGCTAATCCAAGGTAAAGTGATTTCCCTTTACCTTTCCTCCCCTCCTTCCTGACCCCGTATGCCTCCAGGACTATATGGAGGTTCATCCCATGTTTCCACGCCATCACAAATTAACCCAAAGGTCTTGTGTATGCCAGATGTTTGAATACATTTCAGTATTTTCATTGAGAATTTAAAGTGCAATCAGCAACAAAGCCCATATTTTAAAAAACCTGACTGCAGAGGTTATTTTTGGCATTCCTTGCTGAAAGCCTCCGCTGGCAGGGATGAAAATATCTGATGTAAATACGAGGAACTTTCCCTTACTATATTTGCCTGTGAAAAAATCCAGACTGATGGCATTTATAGTAAACCCTGCAGAATCACACAGTTCTTTTATAGTTTCCCTGTCTATTAAAGTTACTGGTTCCTGTTCTACCCAGTCACTGAACACAGATGTGGGTCAGTTCCTTTTCCTGTCTCCTACAAACATCAGTAAATCACGTTTTTGAAGGATTTGAATTTCTGTCTAGACTACAATTTATTTATTTATTTATTTAAAGCAACTTGTCCCGAAATTCTGAAGCTTGACAGCTCTGCAGGTGAAATTGGTACAAAATCCAGTTGTAAAATACGTAATTTCAATTTTCTTCCAGCCCTAATTCCGTGGCAGTGACATGGTGAGAAGTTTCTCTTGCTTAGAGGAAGAGAATCACAATTATTTAAAAGAAAATGGACACCCAGATCCACTCCATTTTTGTCGGATAGAATTAAAGCAGCATTACTGAGAATTCCCAAAGTGTTTTTTTAAAAATTATTTCTGATTAATCTGGACTCTGCAGCCCTGCGAAAGACTGTGTGCTCATTCAGAGTCTGTGAAATCAAAGAGGCAAACAAAAAGAGGCAAAACGGTAAATTCTGACAGACACACACCACCTCAACATATTATAAATCATGTTACAGCAAAAGAGATGGAAAATAGTATTTTTTTTAACCAAAGGAGAATATGCATCTATCTGTTAGAACTCAGATATATTTATTCCCACATAGCAGATTTAAAACCAGAGTAGCGCCACTGCTTTAGACACCAGTGCCTACATCCACAGAAATATGTATGGACTAGTCTAGAAATGACATTTTGATGATGAAAGAAAAGAAACAGCTGTCTGGAAGAGGAATGACGCTAAACAACGATATTGATTGTCCCCAGAGTCCTCCCTCTACACCCTAAATCCTGTTTTCTGGGCTTTTCTGAAGTTTCAGAGAACCCTTTTTTTTTTTTGACTTCTTCCATCTCACATGCCCAAGACAAGGAGTATTTGAAAACATGTGCTAGTTATTAAATCCAGCATTTAATACCCAGTAACTCAAAAAATCCCCCAGGACAACAATGTCCTGATCTTGTCCTGAGATACATCCTATGGCTCAGATGCCACAGAATTTGTCACAAGCCAGGTCTTATGGTTTTGTAGAATGGATTTCTGCAATGATTCAGACATTGTAATTCCAGATAAATTAAAAACTGCACTGCTTTTTAACTAAATTGGCCATTAAATACGTAATTTACCTTAATACGTGGGCTTCTCTTTTTTATGTGATTAAGCTGGGCATGCAACCTTGCTCACATTATTTATTCTAGTGTGGCTTTAGATTTTTAACATCCTGAAGGTCTTTTACTTGTTTATAGCTCTTTTAGGCTGCAACTTGCAGGCATGTGTATCTGCTTTAGGTTTCCTCTTACTTTTTCAACTTCCAGCTAATAAAGAGATGAACACAAAATATCCTGGTTTGCTCACATTTGGGGGAAAAAAATCTTCAGTTTATCAAAAATTTCTAATGCAATCATGCTCAGTAGCAGGATCCTAAAATCTCTCATGGACACAGATGTAGAAAGAGGAGGTAAATTCCCATATTTTCTCAATATAATCTGGAACCAAATTCGCTACTCTGAAGTCTCTTCTTTCTGCTGCCAGCAAGAATCTATGAGAACCACTGGCAAAGCATAATATTCTTCTAATAAAGCCATTAGAGCAGTTTTTATAGAAATACCAGTAAACTACCAGAAGCTGAAGTTTACTGAAGCTTTGGATCTGAAGGATGCAGCTCATCGGAGGAATTATGTGCAGATCTTGGTGTTTTTCTGGATGACCTCTTGAGGTCCCCTCCCTTTCAGTCCCACTGTTCTCTCAGCGTGCTGGGCAACTGAGAAATTGCATCCTTAAAGTTTACACTAAGAAAGCATTAAGGCTGCAATCTTAAGCACTCAAAAGCTGCAAAATCCCAGACTTCTTGTCCACAGCCCTCTTGCATCGTGATCTCCCTCCTCAATGACAAACGCCAAAAACACTCCTGAGCCATTTAGTGCCCAGGGAAGCTGGGGAAAGTCAGGGCTGTGGAAACAGCTGGGAATCTTTACTCACTTGCTGCAGAGTGAGTAGCAAGTCAGAGATGGACTGTCAGGAAAGCATGGTCTTGTTCAGACAGGGCCCTAAAAACTCTAATCTACTTCTGCCTTCACCGTGGAATTCCTACTGAGGGCTTGGCAAGTCAACAGGATCCCTTCTACTGCAGGTTACTGATGCTATATTCCTTTCTCCATGGCATTTGCAACTACAGCTGGAGCCATCAGGAGCTCGTCTGGGATCACACCCAAGTGCTACAAATGCTGAGCTGGGTTCTGTTCATCTCCTATCGCTATTAAATGGCTTTGACATCACCATCCCTATATTCATTTCCCATTTGTCAGCCAGGCAAAGCAGCACTTTGTAACCTGACAAGAATGTTTTGAAAACACACTGCCAGTGCCTACAAAGCGCTTTGATATTACAGTAATGAGTATCATGGGAAAACCCATGAGGAAATTAAAAACTTTAGGTTCACAATAGGGTTTGAATGCTGTGCAGCAGGAGAGGCATGACACTGAATTATGGAGAGGAAGATGTTGAGCACAAGCCTGTTCAATGAGCACTGACCATCCTGTACAGTGAATGAAGCAGGACACCAAGAGTGCCCTCCTTATCAGCATGAGGTGCTAAATGATCAGATAATAATACATGATTATGTAACTGGAATTTAATGACACTTGCAAAACTCCAGCTCAAGGTTCAAGCCAGTCCCACTGAAATGGTCAGCTGTGAAAAACTTTTTTTTTGAAAGTCGGTATTTGGTTGCAGAACTAGACCTTAATAAAAAGCTTGCTGTAATCTCACAATTATTGTCCCGGGCTATCTGGCTATTTTGTGTTTGGGAGGGCCAGAAGCAGTTGTTTTAAATAAAACTCTGCAACATGCTTGCAGAATGTGCTGTGGGTTTAGGGGTTGGTGCACTCCAAAGTAAGGTCTGCAGCCTTGAAAAACTCAACATCTTCACGTAGAAGTCTGTCACCAGAAGTTCATTACACTTCCAGCTACAAGGTGAACACCACCACAGGGCAGAGAATAAACTGAGGTTTTTCACTCTATTAAACCTTAAAGCATTTAGAAATAGTGTTCTGGAAAAGGCTTTCATACTCCTGCCACCATCCCAGTATGAAAAGGGATACTGAAATTCCTAAAGAATACACAATTTGAGGAAACAACTAACAAACAGCATAAATAAACATCCTCTCCCACTCCACCAATGTAGCTGATGCTGCACAGCAATGTCCACTTCTGATAAACACTGCGAATGGAAATTACCATAAAGGCAATTTTTCCTCTGTGCTTTTGCCTTTGGCCCTGTGTAACCTCTTAATACTGAGCAGAAATCAGGCTGTCAGATATCCTGTGGCATTTCTTGGTGATAATCAACGGTGATTCTTTTGACTTTGTACTTGGGAACTAAGACCATCTCAACATGTTTATACAGTGGAGATCTCAGGAAGACAAGAACAGAAGTGTAAGAAAAAATTTTGTCTCAAAAATTTTGCTTTGCCCTATGCAAAGCACCAAACATTTTTCACCTTGTTTCATTAAGCTTCCTTCTTTTTTTCAGTCTCTCACAAAGCTACCAAATAGGAATGGAAGCTACTGGAGTCAGATCTAACACTCACTGAAGCCACCAGAAAGACTCAATCCTGAAGCTTTCAGATACTGATGCTGAGGTCAATTAATTCAACCTGAACAAAGCAATTTCTAATTTTGTGTGCTAATGAATATCTGTATCTTCAGCATCCCAGCTTCAAGAATATGTCACTCAGGGCTTTTCTCTGAAGAACATATGATACAGCTGCATGTTTTCCAAGTAATGAAAGGAAAGCTACTCTGTGTGCAGTGGGACCAGGACTAGAGCAAGCACTTCTATCCTTTAAAAAGGAGGAATTCACACTCTTAATTTGATGGCTCTGGTGGGTTTAGCATTAAATCCATTAGTAGACTTATCAGTGCATCTGTCACTATGGCCTTCCCAAACATTGCAAGCCAGAATCCACTACGCTTTATTTGTGTTGCTTTACAAAGAAAGTCTGATTAAACTGATCCTTCACCTTTCTGCATCCATAGGAAGGTAGAAAAGTTGTTACTATTTTGCCAACAGAGCCATTGTCAATCCAATCCCTCCTACCCATCCCCAAATACACCTTCCACATCAAAAACCCCACATCACTAACATTACAAATCATCTTTGGCCAAAACAAAGGTAACTTCTTCTGGAACACGACAACAACAACCAAGAAAACAAGACATTTTGGGGCATTTGAAATTTAATCTTCATCTACCTACATTTGCAGTCCTTCTGGTTTTTGGCAAGCTCAAAGCCAGGCCTACATTCACAGGCAACCCCACCTTTGGGCGTCTCCCGGCAGATGTGTGCACACCCATGATCTTTGTTCATACAGTTCATACCCTCTGGAGGAAAAAGAAAAAAAAAAAAAAAAGGAAAAAAAAATGGAAATTATTAGTATTTCAGTAAAATTACAAAATAATTATACATCTCCAGTCCTCCAGCAATTTTAACTTGCATTTTGCTTGTTCCACGAGACAAGAGAACACAGCTGAAAAGAGATTTGCAATCAACAAAACAGTGTAATACAAGTCAAACATCCTCCTGGGCAAATACTGTGGACTATAGGGTCTCTCTGTTGCATGTGGAAACTCTGAACTTGTGACTTCCCTATTCTGTACCTGTATTTTAGTCTTCTATGAAGATATCATGGATTTAAAGGATACTCCAGCAATGTCCCACTGGTGATTATCAGAGTTCAACAACTGAGCTCACTGTTACTTTTTTCCTTGTATAAATTTAATGGCTGTTATTGTCTGATGCATTTTTATTTGCCTGTTAGTGTGCTTTATATTTTCTAACACACAAATTCCACCAAATACTATAACTAAGTGGATCTGTTTCTTTGCTCTTTGTTATGCATCGTAATTATCTGCCACCTCCAACAAACCTACCACCACTTTTTGATTCTATGAAACAAAACGCACAAATATCCAAGTGCCATGGGGTGGATTCCTGTTAATGTTTATGCCAGGGAACGGTGTAAACCAGCTTTCTTTTAACCATCACGGTGCCAATTTTCGCTTTCTAAACCATGTAAGTGCTTTAGATACTGAAAGCACCTTACACTCTTGGGGCCTTTCACTGCTGTGTTAATTCAAATCCCCCATATTCACAGAAATCTTGAACTCGGCTCTTATGGGTCAGCATCCAACATTCCTTGTGTGAAGGAAGGCTAGCCAGATTTGCATTACAAAGCCTTCCCAGACTTCCCCTTGGATATCTGACCTGGAAAGGAGAGACAAATTCTCTCAGAGTACGCCGACAGAGAATCCACAGTGTAACTCAGCTTGCTGCCCGAAAACAGTGTTTATTCCCCAAAACACTGGTGTGAGCAACATCAGTGTGGACTCAGGAAGGCACTTGACACTTTGCAACACCTGCTTCTGCCTATTCTAGGCTGATCTTTCAGAATAACTCCAGTGTAAAATGTTCAATCTAAATCTACTATAAGCAAACGGGGGTTTTTTTGTACGAAATTTCGATGAAGAAATGCTACACAAAGTCAGAGATTCCCTAGGGTTGACAGAAGTTAACAGCTTCAAGAAGTTTTTTTCTCTCAGTTTTACCTCTGAAAGGTTTATATTAGCAGAGGAATGAAAAACACACGTCACCACCAGTCCTACAAAAGAAATCAGGATCTTAAAACCCCATCACCTGTAACCAACGTTATAGACAACAGATATATTTATTACTTCTGAACTCCCCTCTGTGTTGTCCTTGAGGAGTCTAAAAACTTGCCAAAACACAAACCAAGTTGTTCTTTGTAAACTCTGCAGCCTGGTCAACAGATGCTATTGTGAGACACAACACATCCTATAATACCACCCTGCACATCAAAGTGAGGTTATGAACGTTTTGTTTGGCTGAACGGATACAAGAAACCTGGGAATGGCCTCAGTGAAGGTTTTGAGGCATTTTATAATCTCTTTCTCTCCACTTCTCCCAACAAAGGATTTCAGACACAATGTGTTTGTCAAACTGCATTCCTGTGCACTCCAGCTCTGCCCAGAAAAGGATCTGGGAAAGATAACACATGGCTGATTGAGTCGCACCGCTGAGGCAATGAGGAGAGGGGAATTACAGAGATGAAAGAAGATATTTAAGGGCCCGGGAGTGTAATGAAGCAAGTGATTTTTCAGTGTTTACTTACAGATACTGAATATCTGCCATTGTTAAGATCACTTGGGAAGACAACATAAAATACTGGGGGAAATCGAAGCTCAAAATCATTGCATTTTGAAACAAAAGTGAGACGAGAGTAGAATTTTATCCTGCTACTTGTGTGTAAGACCAGAATATTTCAGATACTGTATTAATTATTTCAGCTATTGTAGGAATGAGGTAGTCAGAGTTGTAGAAAAACTATTTCAGTTCCATGTTTAGCTGGAGATCACCAGAGAAATCTCCTAAGCCTGAAATTCATTATTTTAGATAATGCTAAGTTTTTTCCTAGTGAAATGAAAGACTATTATTTTTCAGTCAAGAGCAGGAACTCATGCACAATGAAAAGTCTCATTTTTATTTCAGTATTTTTTCAAAATCCCCTAAAAATTAAATTACAAAAACCTCCAAAGCAAAACCTTTCTAGCCTGAAGAAAAATATTGAAAGAAGAATGCATCAAATTTTACCTTGCTAAAAGAAAGGTAATCTAAACCAAATTTGTCTTAATTTGCAAATAGTTCTAATAATTCCAAATTAATTTTTTTTCAGCAAATACAGTATTTGGCCAGATGTCTTCTGTATCAATCTACATACACAAATAATTTATGAATCACTGTTGATAAATAAAGTTTACCTTTTTGCAAGCTGACTCTTCAGACAATATTGAATCTTTAATGATACAGCCTATAAATCACATTAAAAAATACAAAAAATATGCTAAATACCTTCCTAGTAATAGTTTTTGTTGCTACAGAAATGCATATAAATGAGAGAGAAAAATACTCCTGAAATGACTTTGTTCAGTATTCTTTTCAGCATCTGCATCACTCAGGTCTGGAATACCAGGAGCTGCTCCTGGTTGGGATTTTTGCAGGGATCTGCCTGTCCCAGCTTCTAGCACACACAAAAAAACTTTGGGTCAAGTGAAAAACCACAGTTCCCAAATGTAGGGAGAGTCTAAGTGTTGGTAAAAGAGAAGTCTGTACACACACACACACACACAAAAAAAAAAAATCATTACTTTATGGTCACGACACTAAAATGCCCAGAGTTGAAAAGTTTTACGTATTAACTGTTATTAAAAGCAGTATCTCAGTTCCATGTGCTGTTAGTCAATCTCTGAAGCCAGCACAAGAGTGGGTGCACGCTCCCTTTGGCAGTGCTGGCAGACAGTAAAATAAACTTTTGGAACACAGACACATTCTCAGCAAATTCACCTTACAGACAGCAAAGCAGAATGCACTGGAAAATGTAAACAGGAAGAGAAATGCCACTTGAGAAAGGAAAACACTGATCTAATTAAAACCAAATCCTCTCTCAGCATTCTAGATACGACTTGAGAAACTCTCTCCTGTTGAATTCCTGGATTTTTTTGCTGACTTGGAGTTACAAAAGGTTGTTCATGGGAGAGTGGCAGACATTGTCATGTGCACCCACAACCCACTCTCGGTTTTGTTCCTGGCCTAGGAGAGCTTTGGGTGTGAGTCTACTACACTAATCCAGTCTGCCACCTGGTTATCACAGATCTCCTCATAGTGCTGTTCTGCAAAATGTTCAGTCTGATACAATGACCCCTCCATTGTATTATGCTCTAAAAATGTTTTCAGCTCAATGGCTCTGAAAGTGCTTAAATCAGCCTGGCTGTGACAACTAATGTACTGATCAGCCTTTATTTTTCATCAACGCTGCCTCTTCTCATCTTAATTGAGACTTCTAGCAATTATTCTACCCCGTGGTTCATCATATATGCTCAGATTGTCCTCTGTGTTGTCATGATTTCAATTCCTGTGTGTTTACATTGCTGCTGTTTTTATAACTCTCAAATAAACAAGTTGATTCCAAACACAATCCAAAAAAGACTACATAAATTGCACCAGAGATGTAGCTCAGTGGTAACTTTTAGAGTACTGTCAGACTACATGGACTTGAATGTGGTAAGAAAACATAAGAGACCTTGAACTTAACCTATATATACACACTGACATGCACAGTAGCACCATTTACACTCAGTCCTCAAAGCTACATAATCAGATTATCTTTTCTGTTGTTAAGTTCATTTTCACAGCAGGTACACAGTGAAATCTCTTATTAGAGTTGCACCATATGCAAGATACAAAATATGTATCTTATTAAAAAATCATAAAAACAGTGATTTATGAAATTAACACATCACACATTATTTGAATGATTCTGTTCCAGTAACTCCCAGAAGAGCTAAAAAGACACTAAATATAAGTTATATTCAAGTCACTGAATTGCTGGACTCGGAGAAGCCACAGTGCTTAACTGTTTCTGAACTGTTTTAAACACTTTGTTGAACATAACTCACAGGTAAAGTAAAGCATAAACCTTTATATTATTACAAACAACAGGCAGTTGTTGTGGTCACTGTCTCCCCATCAGCATTAGTTATAAGGGATGATTACTCCTGCTTGGGTACAGGATCCATGTGGTGCCATCAAACCAGTACTGGGGATATTCAGGGCTTTCAGGACTTCTCTCTTTTGGAGAACTGCTAATTTAAGGAATGGCAGAGTTCAGCTGTATCAGAATCAGTTGATACAGTTCAGAGCAAAATCTCATAGCAAAACATAACAATAGCAACTACGTTGTAATTGTAATAGCTATAAAGAAAGAAACAGAATCTGGTGTGGAATATAATGTCTTTAGATGATCTGATTGTCATTTATGGTCCTTCTCTCAATGCCTGGTGCTGGGAAGAGGGGAATATATTTACAGCAGCAGAGAGAGGAAAGAATGCAAGGGGAAAACAAGCATTCTCATTTTAGTTGTTTACTAAACTATTAATGGGATTTTTTTTTGTTTACTTTTTAAAAATTGTGTGAGAAACTACAGCACTTACAAAAAACCCAGAGTGGTCAATGACCAAGCAACTTAGAAAACTGATAAAAGGCAACTCCTCTCCCAGAGTTCTTACTCTGTGAGGGATGGAATCCAACCAAAAGACACTGAGTTTCTGATGGAGACAGGGACACGATGGTAGTGAAAATGTGAGATGGCTGTTTTAAGCCAAATATTACATTATTCATGCAAATTTTTGTCACAAGGAAAACACAGTTAACTTCTTGTGTGGCTTTGTGGAAAGCAGCTCCCCATCCCCACCTGTGAGCGTCCCTGCCTTCTAACTCCAACATCTCGTGTGCATCTCAAGAGCGATGAAAATCAGCATTTGGCTGAACAACCCAATTACAGCCAACAAATACATATGGTCAGATCTTGGGCCCATTAAAGCAGAAGGACTGTTTTCCAACAGCCTGGAATGCTGCACAGTTGCCTCAGATCTTCTGGACATTTCTGGCTCACTAAGGAGAGCCTGATTCTGGGATGTGAAGAGAGTCTGGGTGAGCTCGGCCCCCCAGTGAGAGCTTAAGTTGGTTTCATCTCCAAACAGAATGTCCTTACTTGAGGACAAAACCCCTCTCAAGTTTTGCTCTCTCCAGCAATAAAATGGAGGATGAAACTAATTGATTGGGCTGATCACGACATGATGGGTACACAGCATCCATCTAAGAACAGATCTTCAGAGTTAAGTGATAAACCTGGCATTGGGTAAACTGGGAATGTAACAATCTCTGTCATGGGCAAATGTTTTTTGTATTCACTGAAAGAACAAAAAAACTTTCTATTTTCGTGCCTTGGTTCTGCCTAAAGCTTTAGGAAATTATAGTTGTTTCAGTGACTACAACTCACCCCAACAGAGGTTAAAAAGCAAACAAATAAAACAGGCAAACTGACCCCCAAGGAAATAGAATCCTACACTACTAAGTAGGTTGTCAGGAGAAATCCTGGACATCATACAAGGAAACAGCTGCTGGTACATTATAAAATAAACAAATTCAAGTTTGTTTAGCAATGACATGTGTTTTCAGTTTGGACCTAAAACGTGCTCAGGGGCAGCATCTTCAGCAGTCTGATCTCTGACAAGATGTTCCTGCTCTGAGTGGCAGCCAGAAAAGCACATGTGTCATCCAGCCACAGAGAGGGATTTTGTCTTAAGATTTAGAAGTAGTGCCCGAAATGTAACTCCATTCTGTCGTAAGGGCAAAGACTTGCAATTCTGCAAAGGTACTGCGAATTCAGAAGAGAGAGAGAAAGATTAAGCGAGTGATGAGAATGAATGGACCAAGTTTAATTTAGCAGAAAAACCATGGAAGCAGGGAAAGGAGACAGGGTCAAAAAATAGCCAGAAAATGCCAGCAATTCCCCTGGGGTCAAGAAGAGGATAAAAAGGACAGGCTGAAATCCACGGCAGGTTGGTTGTGACCGACCTGTGATGGTGTGATGGCTTTTTGCTGGAACACGTGGAAGAAGTTCTGCAATCTCAGTCCGCTTCCCACACTGCAGAGCTACCAAGAGAAGCTGATGCTCAAGGAGAACCCTTTCCAACAGTCTCTGTTACCTTCTCACACATAGATACGGATTATCTCAAATAAAAATTCAGCAGGACAGCCCACAGAATGTGTGTTGCTGCTGCTCTGGCAGAATTAAGAGTGTCAGTCTCTGCAAGCAGCACCTGATACTATTCCCATTGATTTCAGTAAAAGGGAAATAAATGGAAATAAATGGCAAGGGGAGAGATAAATAAGGACAAGAAAGTGAAATAAAACACAGTCAACACTACAATCTTCATCTTTAAATAGCAATTCCTTAAACACCAAAGCAAAGCAAAAGAGAAGGTTGGTTTTCAGGGAGCCACTGCCACACTGTGATCTCCAAACAGTCACAACAGGAGAAGTTCAGTAAATACATAGAAACCCTGAGTTGTCACAAGAACAAGAAACTCCCACATAATTTTTTTAAAATATTCTGGGCCTCTCAGCACGCTAGAGCTATGAAAACCTGTCTTGCCTCTTTTCTGAAAGTCTCTCTCCAGAGACAAAAAGTATGGGAAAACTGTAGAACATTAGACCAAGGAAATGTTTTTTCCCTCCCTGATCACAGAAGAATTCAGTATTTAATCAAACATTCACCACACCTACCAAGGGAAACTTCTCACAAAGGTGAAGCAAGGTTTTTAGGTCTCCAATAAAAAGACTTAAAATAATCTCAGAAAGCAGACACTTTGCACAAATATAAATAAATAATTTAATTGAAAAAGTGGCTTTTCATTAGTGAGAAGGTTTTGAACCAGGTCTAAGCAAAAATGAAATCACTATAATATCACTTGTGTAAAGGTAAGGTAAGAGATGGGATTACAGGATTAAAAAAAAGAATAATAAACGCTTGTATATTTTTTCCTTCTTCTGAAATCTGCACAACTAACATGAGACAGACTTGGCTTCCAGAAATATTTCTAGTAAAATATTTTAAAGATAAATATTTCTAGGGTACTTTTGCAAACACACAGAGTATATGCAAATAGATGGAACGGCAGTAAATGTTTCAACACCGCTTTTCTTTGCAGGAACTCCTTCACATCGAAATTTCGTAACTTCTTGCAAAATCATGTAATTAAACATAAAATGCACATGTGCTTGAAAGCCAGAAGAGATATTTAGTAGGTTTACTTTCTAACTCTGCAGTAAATAAAATCTTGCAAAACAGGAGAATCCCTTTGGGCTCCTGTTGAGCTTTAACTACAACACTTCATTCCTCGTGGAACCAGCTGATGATGAAGGGCCCTGGGTGTGTGTGAGGGTTTCCTTTCGAGCTCCAAGTGGAAGAATGACCTCAGCAGTGCCTGTTCTGCACTGGGAATATTCTCACAACCCTCCAGTTCTTTTTCAGGAAAGCGAGAGTCTCCCGTGGCCTTGACCTACAGCAAGGCGTAACACGCTCCAAATCAGACAACGTTGTCTTGAAGAAATCTGATACTAATTTTGCTATTCCAGCAGGATTATTTTATTGCCATGGACACAACATGTAAGGGCATTTCTCGGTGCTGGTGGCTGGAAAAAGTTCCGTGCAAGCACTAGAATTTTTCCTATTTTCTTTGTTACATGAACAGAAAATATGTTGTAGGTTTAATTAGCAAAATGATACAGGACATGATGGTGCATGTATCTACAGATATTATGTATTATGTGCCATTAGTTTTATATATAATATTTAATATGCAATATTAAATGTATAATAATAGATTTTATGTAATGAATATTTGTAAGTATATGTAAAACTATATTTACTAACACATCTACAACCTATTTAAACCCAAGAATATGCAAGGAATGAAGGTTGCTCTCTGTTCTACAGGTAAATATGGATCAAATCAGATCAAATGGTTATCCTAACCAGCATTACCATTTCTGTAGATAATGCTTATGTAAACATAACCAAGACGTAAAGCTCATTCTGTTACTTTCTTCCTTACAAAATAAAACACTGACCATGATGTTAAGGAATTTCTAGACTTGCCCCCATGCAGAAAGGACCATTTGGCACAAAGGTGGTTAAGTGGGAATCAAGAAATAGTTTCCAGCCTCCTGTTCCGTTTTTTGGGGTCACCTCAGCTCTAGAAAGCTGCATGTGAAGGAACATCCATATGTAGGTGTACTGTAGTCCCCAGAGCTCCCCATTTCCATCCACATTCTGACAGGAGAAAAATCCAGTGGTCAAAGCTGTTGTTCAACCAACCAAACAGCTGACTTCTACCAGCTGTGGTGACTCCCAGAAAAATCATGTACAACTCAGAAACAAAATTCTAACAGTGTATTTCGAGTTAACTCCAATTCCTCTCAAAACCTGGTATATTTAAGTAGTATTTTTACACGCTACACAAGTTTTTTTTTAGGTGCAAATTGTTCTCGTGTTCAAGGTTTGTCCAGCCCACTTCTGTGCGCCACTGGTGTGCAGGACATTGTTTGTCCTGCGAGGAAGTAAGACAAGAAGGTGCACACCAGGGTGCCAGACTGGAGAATGGATTTCAAATTTGGTTCAAATTTCAATAAATTACCTTTTTTTTTTTT
>VXAY01004465.1:1343572-1381545 GCA_013399855.1 Oxyruncus cristatus
TTTTTAGGGGGGGGGGGGGGGAAAAGGCTTCAATACTCTTTCTAGATTTCAACACATTTTGGAATTGCTTAAAAAGCTCCATGGAAAGTTTTTAATAGAGCAGCTGGTGGCCTAACTCAGCTTGTCTGAGGGGCTCTTCACCAAATTCCCCAGAAAACAACGATTAGTGACATCTATTTCTCAGCACCCAAACATCGCCCTTCAACTCTGAAGCTGAAGGAATCAAAGACAAATCAGAAGAAGAAGGGAATGATGGTTCCCTTCCCTTCTGATTTGCCTGAGACTTGGGAAAAAAAAAAAGTCTACTTTTGTAATTTCCTGGCTGGACTCAACAGGCTGAAAGCTGGATGGCAATTCCCGGTTTCCTGGTCCCTCAGATCAACACTCCCGCCTGGCTGTCAACAAACCAAACCAATTGTTTTGATGAACTGGTGAGAGGCTCCTGAACTCCTCTGAGATGCTTTCGAGGCCAATGGAAGTTTTTATGCTCAATTTATGGAGTAAGTATTAAAAGTGTACATGTGTTTTATTAAGCAACAGTTTCTTAACTCTGCTGAACTCTGTGGCTGAAAGGACACTCAGTAATTTTAGTTGCCTGTAGGTTACCTCAGAATGCACACAATACCTAAGGGTCACTACAATGTGAACACATTCTTACGCAGAGAAAAATCTTCTTTAATTTTTACCCTGAAGAGAGAAAAAAGCTTGTGAGATGAGACATCTTAAAAAGATACGCCACTACTCACAATATTATTCTCCTTCATCAGTAATTAAAAAAAAAAATAAATTCCTTACATTATCAGGCATTAGCTAAATCATTCTCTTCTTGCGTCCCCTGAATCCTCAGCTGGAATTTCCTCCATTGGATCACCTAAAATTGAACCACTTTTAATGGGAAAGCAGAAGGAATGATGGAAAAAATTAAACTCCCTTATGCTAACATATTCTCAGTGCTAATGGTGCTTCTCAGGAGGGAAAGATCTTTCCATTTCAGGAATGTCTGCAGAATGGAAACCCGGAGGCGAACCCTAAAATGCACCATTGTGACTATTTAGAATTAATAACATTTTCACTGTGGCTGGACTACCACAAAAAAAGCAAACTACATCGTGCCATATCCTGGTTAAAACTCCAGTTGTTTTCATGGCCTCTCCAACAATTCATCCACCTCTACTTGACCACCATGTGGACCCGAATGGGTGTATTTCCCCTCCACTTAAGCTACAAAAGTGTTTTTAAAATGTTCTCAAAGATAGCGCTGGAAAGCTTTAATGACATATTTTCTGGCCACGACCTGCCCAACAAAAGTGTGTCCTAAACAGCTGCTCTTTTATCACCAGGGAGGTAACAGGGGAAGACTTTTTGTGACACATCTTCGCTAAGGAACTCGCCAGATCCTCGGCTGAGAGCAAAATTAAATCTCTGAGTGTGTGGGCACTGCTGAGATAGAGGAGGAGACGAGAGATGGGTCCAGGGAAGAGGAAAAAATGAGGAGATGAAGAAGGCCAGACAGGCAGGAAGGGACAGTCAGTCTGTGCCCGTAGAGAACACAGGTAATAATGCTGGCACACAGCATATAAGCCATCAGGAGAGAAGGTGTGGAGAAGGAAAGGCAAGTGCCATAAAGGGAAGGAAAGCAAAGCTCTCTTTGATGAAGTGCTGGAAGTGACCTAGCTGAATACACCAGTAAGTTACATTCTCTGGACCTAGAAAGACAGGAAAGAAACCCCAAAGAAAACACTGAAAAAGTGGGATAATGGAGAAACAAATGGAAAGGCTGGCAGACAGGAGGAGTCATTGTCTACAGCCTTCAGGCTTACCAGGAAAAGGTGTGCCACTCAGTTTTATTCCATTTATTCCTCAATGACAATTACTTATGTGTCACTAAAGCTCTTGGCTGGAGAAGATGTATGTTTTTCAGGATCTCTAACAGAGTTTTGTGGGAAGGCTTCATTTCCTCCACTACATTCTCACCACAGCTCTGTGCACCCAGGCTGCCTGTGGGGTGACATCAGCCCGAAGGAACACTGGGAGCATTCCTTCTCTGCCACTGGCATAAGGACCATCATTATCAATACCCAGCAAAGCAGAACACTGGAAACTCTGCATGTTTAGAGGCAAACAACCTGTGATACAAACAGCAGCTTTTGAGTCTCCAGGTGCTACACTGGGTGAGTTTTAGCATTCTTGAGTGCTTTGTGTGTTTAACAATGTGTTTCTAATTAGCTGTGTTATTGCCGTAATTTAGAATAATGTGCAGACCTGGAAAGTCCCCACAGGGTGTGGGTTGTGTGCCATTCTAATAGATGGTGAATGTGGGTTCTGGATATCAGAATCACAGAATATTCTGGAAGGGACCCACAAGGATGACAGAGTCCAGCTCTTAAGTGCACTGACGGGCTTGCTTTCTGTGCTCATTGAAACACTGAAAGAGGCAAGGAACACGCACTTGGGCCTGACTTTGAGTTTAAAAATCTAAACTGATGGTAATCCACATCCTTAAAAATTACAGGGTACCATAATGTGAGTTAAACACAATGTATGCACAACAAACTCCAGCGACCTCACTGGGCCAGCCAAGGGAGAGGACACAGGGCTGCTTTACGATGTGTGTGCTGACCAGATGGGAAGTGCTCCCCTTTTTGTGGCAAAAGTAACCAAGAAGACGGGCCAAGTGGTGGGTGCCAGCAAGCAAAAGTGGGACTGCACCCCCAAAGCCCCTCAGAGATGCTCCAGGAAGCCTTTCTTCTCCCCCCACGGCTGCAATTCTCCTGTGAAACTGCTTTTGTGGCCCCTCCTTCACAGCTCAGACACACAGATTTATAGGTCTGGCACATCTAACTTAGGACATGCACTACCCCAATCTAACACTTCCCAGCAATAGGAAGCCGGTTTATATCATTTACAGCATCCTGCTCCACAGTGATGCCACCGAGCTTCCATCTTCATCTTCCCGGTGTGAGTAAAAGGACAAGAGTTCTCCTTCCCTCTCCTGTTATGAAACCCTACTGGCAGCCACCCTACTTCTCCCCTCCGTTATGGGAATTGCCAGATTTCATAAGTACTGAGGGGGTTGCTATGTTACTTTTGACCCCGACTCTTGTCTTCCAGGTCTTCCCTCTTGCATACAAGTTTTATTAATGTCAGTGGCTTAAGAAATAATAAGGAATCAGACTAATGTTAGGTAAAACCACATAATCTTTTAAATAAATAGTACTTTATAAGAGGCTTTGCATTAATGTGTTTTTATAAGATGACATTTGCACATACATTCCTACAAAATAGGGGTTTTTAATGAAATGTTGAGCAAGCTTAGATTGATAATTTAGAAGTCATTGCTCTTTGCATGGAATTCATGATGTTGCAAGAGCCTTCAGATCCAAAAGTGACAGTACAACGCAATAAGCACTGGCAATCTTGTTACTCAGCACAGAACCACCACTTTATTTCCACAGGAGTGGAAAGATCTGTTATCAGTGGAAAGTATTGTATTTAGTTTAATATTGATTTGTTTCTGTAACAACTTTTCAGAGTTTAAAGCTGAAGAAGTTCGGTAATTTCTCGCCCTCTTTGACCCTGACAAGGTCAAAAGCCTTGAGTGATAAACTTCATCTTCTAGAAGTAAGGATGAAATGATGAGCATTCCTGTGCCAT
This sequence comes from Oxyruncus cristatus, assembly GCA_013399855.1. NCBI lineage: Eukaryota > Metazoa > Chordata > Aves > Passeriformes > Cotingidae > Oxyruncus > Oxyruncus cristatus. The sequence goes on from VXAY01004465.1 coordinate 1,347,227, forward strand.
GCAGTGACATGAGGAATCAGTGTTGTAGGAACAGTACCGAAGGGAAAATCCAAAATGGAAAACATACTTAGTTTAGCCAGAGTTTTCTAGCATTACTGAGATTGCTTATTGATTGATGATTGACTGTGAAAGACAACAAAAAGTGTTTTTATAAATACATCAACAACAAAAGGAGAGCCAAGGAAAATGTTGTTTAACAGGCAGGAACTGATGCCCAGGAAGTTCCAGCTGGACATGAGGAAGAACTTCTTTGCTGTGCAGTGACTGAGCACTGAACAGATTGCCCAGAGAGGGTGTGGAGTCTCCCTCACTGGAGATATTCCAGAGCTGTCTGGACACAATCCTGTGCCCTGTGCTCTGGGATGACCCTGCTGGAGCGGGGAGGTTGGACCAGATAAGCCACTGTGGTCTCTCCAGCCTGACCCATCCTGTGATTCCAAAGATAACAAAGTTGTTTGAAGAAAGTTAAATAGCATTGTTCTCATAGGCCAGTTAAGCCAGTGATTTTAAATGCTACTTCTCACAGCAAAAAGACTGCTTTCCCAGAAATCTCTAAACCAACTGCATCTCACATGAACAAACAGTAAACCCACATTTGAGACTGCCTGGATTACTCCAAAGAAACTAAGGGATGTGGAAGTGGGAAGTCTGTATTTTTACAATCCATCTCAAATAGCTTCTGTCTGAAGTAGGAATCCAGTCTCTGTATTCTCCCTGCATGATTAAGGGAGAGAAATAAACTCCCCTAGAAGTCAGAAACTCTGTTGGACGTGTGACATTAAATGCAGAGACAATGTCTACACCCCTCAATTCCCTCACCCTCTTAAAGGAAGTTTTTTGGTGAACTGCAGCTTTGCCAACATAAAAATCAGATGAATGTTTTTTTGAAGATGGTTAAATACATTCATGTTCCCAGGGATGGGGCATCCACCAACTCTTCGGGCAACCTTGCCAGTGTTTCACCACCCTCACTGTAAAACATGTCTTCCCTATATCTAGTCTGAATCTACAAGTATTAAACCATTACCCCCTGTCCCGCTGCAACAGGTCCTGCTCAAAAGTTTGTCCCCATCTTTCTTATAACCCCCCTTTAAGTACTGAAAGGCTGCAATGAGGTCTCACAAAAGCCTTTTCTTCTCCAGGCTGAACAACCCCAACTCTCACAGGAGAGTTGTTCCACCCCTCTGATCATTTTTGCAGCAGGTCCGTGTCACCCAGCACTCTTCCAATACCACAAACAGGGGAAAAAAAAAAAGCCTTGGACATCATTTTGAGAACATATTACTGAACATATTACTATGACTGAGACTAGAAAAAGAGTGCATTGGATCCTGTGTGCATGTGTGTGTGACCAAGACAACAGTCCGGCACACGACAACCAAAGAAAACATTGCTTCTTTCAAAGGAATACAGTTGTAGTTCTCTAAACCAACCAACCAACCAGCCAACCAACTGTACAGTGCCTGGAGTAGCGTGTTTCCCTTCAGTTGAACCCTGATGTTCTTGCCCTGCGCAATGTGTCACACTGAAGAAAAAGGGCTCACGAGCGAAAGGCTTCTCACCCAGACCTGCAAATCACAAAATACAGCAGAAAAGCTGACAAATCTGCCTCACTCACACATCTGGTGAATCTACCAGCGTTTCCTCCCAAACTTTAAAGTACTTTCATCCGACTGTTCTCGGCGTTCCCTGCCACCAGCATCACTGGTGACCATTTCTGCCACGGCCGTGCCTCACCTTTTACGTGTTCACATCAGTCTATGCAAGTACCAAGAAATACAGGTGCCAATTAGCTCCTAAAGCTGTTGCCTTTCTTTTTGGAGGTACGTAGAACCTTCCCTCAGCTTTCAGCCACCACACTTTATGAGGACAAGTGGGTTTTCCTCCTGAGCTGCCCTGTACAAACTCGACAATGGAATTACAAGTGCAGTGCTGAGGGCGTCAGGTTTGCTGCTGCCCACAGGGACTGCAGGCCAGGAGCACGTGACACCCGAGAAAACAGGGATTAAAACTACCTGCATCCTGAAGGAAGGGGAGGACAGGGAAGAGGGATGGCATGGAAGGTTTCTGGCCCTTCCCTGGGGACACTCCTGTGTGAGAAGCGGGCTGAGCCCTCCCTTTGGGCAGCTGCAGTGGAGGGAAACATGAGCTGAAAGCTCCACAAATACAAGAAATATGGTTGAAGAACGGTGACAAAAGCTAATGGTGATACTTCACACCGAGAGAATGAGTTTATTTGACTTATGTGGTAACTCCACCAGCAAATATCACAGGTAGGGCACCACAATAATTACACGTGTTTGCAGCTCACCTGATAATTACACTCCACTGGACCCCGGAGTATTTCCCATATAACTCCTCTGTGGTTTAGAAGATGAGATAGTTATGTAATTTGATGGTATTTCTCAGGGTTAGACCCTACCATTACATGGTGCAGTGCTCACCACAAACCACCACCAGTATGGTCTCCACAGAGCTGGGTTCTCAGCAATAAAATCCCCTACGACTGAAGGAAGACCTGAGCTAGAAGTGCATCAGATACTCTCAAAAATGCCTTTAATGCCCAGTGTGCACCTGAATTTCAAAATAAAGGTTGCATTCCCTTTTTAGGGAATTTTCCAGTGAATTTCACTCAGATAATTTGCTGGCAAAAGCACGTGCTGAAACAGCAAATTTTAAGCTGGAATCGCACATTATTTATGAAAAGAAGTATTTTGAGTGTGCGTGACTAAGAATTTGAACCTAAGTTCCAATTTTCAGAAATGCATTTGCCCGCTCGTGGAAATGTTATTTCTTGCATGATCTGCGCTTTTAACCAGAAATCCACTTAAAATATAAAGAAATTGTGAACAGCTGCCAACAAAAAAAACCCCTGCAGATGAAGAAGTATTCAGATAAAGTCGTGCCCACAGGAATACAACTCAGGGAGCCTCAGCTCTTTGTTTCACATCAATTCCCTTCTAGGACCCATCATCTATAACTAGGGAAAGAATCCCTGCCAATGAGTTTAGGAAAAATGATAAAACCCATCCATCTAACCTTTTTTTCAAACAACATATTTTGGTCTAAAAATAATACAGAATTTTTCTTGCAACCATTTAAAAATATTGGCCTACCAGGAATGAAATTGCTTATAGAACATGGCAGTGCTCCTTGTAGCCCGGAGACAGTATTTTGAAGCAAAAATGTTGGAAATTTGAAGGCTGTCTATTGTTTGTTTATGCACCCAGAGCTCAACATGGACTCAGCAGAGTGAGTCCAGTGAAGAACTACGAACATAATTCATTATTTAGGAGTTGGAGCATCTAATCTATGAGGAGAAGCTAAGACAGATGGAATTATTTAGCCCCAAGAACGGAAAATTCGGGGGGATCTTATCCATGTGTATAAACACCTGATAGGAAAGGGGAAGTAAAGAAGATGGAGCCAGGCTCTACTCAGTGGTCTTTATGATGGGACAAGAGGCAATGGGCACAAACTGAAAGGCAAGAAATTCCACTGGAATACATAAAATTCCATTTTTCCTGTGGGGATGATTGGCACAGGTTGTCCAGTCAGGATATGGAGCCTTCATCCTTGGAGATACTTAAAACCTGGTTGGACGCAGCCCTGTGCAGCCTACTCTGGCAGATCCTGCTTTGAGCAAAGGGGCTGGAGAAGATCATCTCCAGAGCTTCCAGAGATTCCTTTCAACCTCAACTACTCTGTGATCCTGTGAAAAATATTAGCAGATTCTACTGTCATGAGGAGCTCGTGCATCTCGTGCTTTTACTAACATGCACAAGCTTTACTGAATTCAAATAATAAATAAGACGTTTTGATTGCAGGTCTTTAAAAAACCCAAACTTCTGGAATACATATTTCTTGTAATGATCAAGTGAAAAAAACACTGTACATAAAGCTGCACTACAGACTGAACATATCCATGTATCTGTGTGCATTCTTGTGTAGGATGTACAGGGCATTTTCCTCTTTCCTGGTAAGATGTTGTCTCAGCCTGACTTACTTGTAACATTCCAACCTCTCAGCTGAGACTGGAAAGGCTAGGGAAGGGTTATTATGACTCCCTGGATTTAAGGGTGATAGGAATGGCTCCCTGGGATGCAGCATCTAAGACACAGGCTGTGCAGCCTCCAAAAAGAAAAGGCAGTTGTGGAGAGTTTTAAAATAATTTGTATGCCATTTCAGAATTTGCTTTGTAATTAAAATAAAATTATTGAAAGAGAATAGTACCCTAGTGAAGCTAAACAATTTCTAAAGGGTTTGACACCTTTTTCCTCTCCCCAGCTCAGTGCTAGACAAAAAGAGACAAATACTACCCGAGAAGCACAGCACATTATTGTGACTTCATTATACACATTCACTTTGAGGTACTCTAGGGTTACAATTGCAATAATAAAAAATCACTGCAGCCCACTCTTCTAGCCCAACCATTTTCCACACCCCTTTACCTGCATCCTTATCATCAGAACACCAATTACATTAAGTCTTCCTGTCCTACAATAATAGAATAACACAGATTGGAAGGCTCCTTGAACGATCATTTGTTCAAAGCTTCAAAGTTACATTGGATCTCACATTGCTGGATTTTGCTTTCTTAAAATTTTGCTTTCTTAAAATCTTTCTTATTTGTCAGCACAGCAATTATGAACCATGTGATGTTTGGTGAAATGTCGTTTTTAAACATTTGAAACTTAGTTCTGAGACTTTTCTAATAAAATTCTCAGCCAGAATGTTATGCAGTTACTGACAAGATCATGCTGGTGACATTTCGTCACTTGTGGTTTTGCCACCTGGGCAACGTGCTGGTATTTAAAAAAAAAAAAATTAAATAGCAAAATACACCAAATTATCTGCATGGAGGAGATACTGAAACAGCATCACCTGAAGAACAATTATCACCACCCCTCTTTTCTCCCATGACCTTATCATCCTTTACTCCCCTGCTCACTACAACCAGTGTTTCCCTCAGGGCATCCGGTCAAACATGGAACGATTGTGCTCAGCTCATCTTTATTTCTCCACAATTCTGTTTCTACTCCAGACCTGAAGATTTTACACACTCAAAGCTTGCCAGGTTTTCCATGTCTATCAAGGAAGTCTAAAAAAATACTGTCCCTTCTGACAATCCCCATCCTTCTTACGCCATTAGATTATCCAAAATCATCCCTATTGTTTATGTGGTGGAATAATATTTTTTTAAAAAGATGCTATTTCTCTGTACACATGTGTCTGGTATTTGGATATGTCCAGAACTGGCTCACTGGGAACCTTTTCCTTTATGACCACATAAATCTTTTTCATTAAAATCAGAGTTATTTATGCCTAGGACTACCTGTGCTTGCACCAGACCCGGTGGGCCAGAGGAAAACGCTGCCAAGACCACAAACTAACCCAGCTCTCCAGGGATTCCCAGTTTGCCATAAGGAGTGGCTTAAGAAAGCAGTTTTTTGAAGCCAGGTTACGAGTCCCTGTGGCCCTCCGGCCCATTTTATGAAGGAAAAATTCATGCTACCTCTTTACCAAATAATCCAACACCCATAGACAAGAGGAAATGCTTTGGGGAATGTAGGAAACTTATCTGTGGAAACTGCAGGATCTTGTACACCTTGCTAATGCTGCTGCACGTCCGCTGAAGAGAGAGACAACTCCCTAATATTTTGCCCTGAAGGGTATCGTTCTAGGGACGAAATGTAACAGCAGACACTGAAAATACAACATTCATAAACCCCTGAGCAAATATTTGTGCTAATGAAGGTTAAGGAGCTGGCAGTTCTGAAAACTGTAGTCCCTCTATTTATCGACAGCCTGATTTCCATGCAGGCTGCTGGAGTGGAAGCTTCCCTGCACTGGCCTGCCAATGCTTTCGACCCTGACCTAAAGGGACCCTCTCTAGAAGCAAGAAATAATTAATTCTTTATGCTTGTTTGGCCCTGGATTTATTTCAAGCAGAGGCTGCCAATTCCACTGAATCTGTACACAGTGATTTTATAATACGGCCTGCAGTTGACTGGGATCTGAACTGAGACCACCTAAGTCATTCCTGTAAAACAACACTCTGCAGTAGGAACAGAGTGCTGGGAGCAAAAGGCCAGAGCTGTAACACACTTCAGCTTATTTTTGTAATTGGAAGGCGCTTGCAAAGGAAGGGGAAGCAAGTTGAGTCACACCTAATAGCCTTGAAAACGACATAATAAAAACTAGGAGGAAAAGTCAGAGAGCGCTAGAAAGTGGTTTGGGCCTTTATATACTTCCATCACCTATTCTTCTGAACAGAAATATTCCCTGTTCCTTCTGTGAAATGAAGTGAATCCTTCTCGGTGTAAGGAGTTCACTTGCATGTTGAGTATGATGCAGCATCCATTAGTAATGAGATGTATTTCCATGGACTGAGACAGTGACTTATCAGCTCCCCTTTTTACTTTGGCCAGCTTTCAGGAATGGATGTGTCAGTATTTCAGGATCTGACTTCTGGTTTCTTCTTAAGGAGCACAATTTTCAGAAATTAGTAAACCCCTTTAATGTCAGACTATACCGAGCCAGATTTCCAGGCACACCTGTCACTGCTGAAAACCAGGAATTCAAATGACTCCAATGAAGCCCCATCAGTCTTAATTTATTAATCAGTTTTAATTTATTCTTTCTCAGGTATGCGTAGCAACAGAATTTTTCCTGTGCTCGAAGGGATGAACCTGCATTATTCCCATGCTGTCTGCTTTGGGAACACACCTGCCACTCCAAAACATCAGCTGAGAATCTAACTCTTTTATGAGACTCATTCCTCCTGGAGTCAGAAGGTACGCTACTGGATTTCTGAAGTACAGGCTCCTCGCATGATATGAGTAAAAGGAGGAAGAATTCAAGCAGTACAAAAGAGGAAAATGAGTTATTTGCAAAAAAATTGTTTATCTACATCATTTGTGACACCTGTTGCTGGTATATAGTCTTATAACAGCTCATCTTAACCTGTTCCACCTACTAGACCATATGACAGGAATTTGTAAAATGGGCAATGAGGAACTGCATAAACAGAAAAACTCGTAGGAGCTAAACAAAAAACTCAGTGGTTATGTGTTTAATCCTGCTGAATTCAACATCACGATGTATTGATAGCAGCAGTGTTGGATCAATCCCATAACTGGTTCTTTTTTTTCGCTCAGAAATACACAGGTCAGATGCAATTCTTAAAAAAAAAAAAAAAATTAAGAAAATTTCAAATTTTATTTTAATTTCTCAGTTCACTTCTGTGGTTCCTTTCTTCAGAATTGATTAGGGCCATGACAGAGGCCCTGATACTCTCTGTAACACAAGCTGTTACCAACTGCAGAGCACAGCTCCATTAATCTTCCTTTCTATTATCTGATTTCATAGAAAGACATCCCTGCTAGCTTTGACCAAAGAACCTTATTGATATCACATTAAATTACCTCTAGGGAGCTAAAGTAACTTCTAAAAGTTTGCAAGACAAGACCTAAACCGCAAAAGGATAACAGGAATTTATTTCTGTAATTCAAAAAAGGGGGGGATCAACCCCCCAGATGTGGCATTTTTAACAACGTATTTCCAGCCTTGTTACTCCGATATCCCGACACAGTTAACAAGTTTGATACTTGCTTTTTTTCCACCTCATATCCGAGTTGAAGCTTTGATACTGAGTCTTAACTGCTTCCCCTGCCTCACCCGACACCTGTATCCACTTACTGCCTCAGGAAAGCAACAGAGCTGTAGAGTACACTGCACAAAATGATGTACTCAGATTAAAGAAAAAGACCATAATACCACTTTTTGTGCAACAAAAGCAATTCCTCTTCATAGTAACCCACCTACATGAAATAGAACTTTACGTCTATTTGGAGAGAGGGAAAGATAGTAACAGAATTGTTTTTCGGCTACACTCATTAATTACTTTGAAGCATATCTGATGCATTTGCCAAACAAGGCCTGTTTCAATTATTCAGAAATCTCTCTTATGCTTCATGCTTTGTGTGTGTTTCCCTTTCTACATTTTCAAACATGTAACACCAGGTAATCTTCAAGCAAGAGAACTCCCCCTGCTCCTCAGGGCTCTCTGATGCACATCAGCATGAATCTACACCGGTCTGGATTCAACAAAATTGTGAAGAGGCACCCACTTATTACTCCTTGTAATAAATCTGGGCTGGCTTACGAACACTGCAAAGTTTAAACTGCAGATAGAAAAATAAATTCGACTCCTGAAACAAAAAAAAAAAATTGAGGCACCCAACGGGCCTCAGCTTCCCTTACTGACATGGACCCCTTACTCCAAACCCACAGCGAGCAGCAAGTAAATAAGCAGTAAGTCACTAACTGGGAACAAGAGGCCAACACAGGAAGGGAGCAGGAGCCAGGATGAGACAAACAGGAGGTGGCAGCTCTTCAGACAAGAGGCAGGAGGCCTGCAGGGCTCCTCTCAAAGTGCCTACGTGCATTCAGGGGTAGACAAGAAGAGGAGACGTAAGAGAGATCCACTAATGCCTACAAAGCAGCCAAACCAGGCTTGGGAAATCCCTCGGAGCTGGGAACAGAGCAAGGAAGTACAGCATGTGCCTGCCCTGCTTTTCCTCTTCCCCAGGTACTCCAGGCTATTACTGGAGACAGCTCCTACAGCAAGGCACTCGTGTACTCCGAGCAAGTACCACTGTTCTTATTATCTAGGAAGAGTCCCTCCAGCACGCTCCCTGTGGCCTACATGCTCTGCTTTTCCCCCCATTATTAACAGATTATTCCATGCCACACTTTTCCTGGATAACAAAGGAATTATTTTACTCATACGGCAGATGAGACAGTTTTCAAGCGCTTTTCTTTTCAGCTTTTCCGCTGCTAATTCCACATTATTACATAAGTATAAACATAATAATATAAATATATCAATATATTTATAAGTAATTATAGGTATGAATAAGCACCAATTCTCACACTTGCATATTTGAATCCCTTTTACTTTCCCCCAACAGCTTTCTGATTGATAACAAACCACTTCTTCTAGATCATTAAGTGTGGACTAGCCTGGCAACACAGAGTGCAAAGTTAGGTATGTATATTTGAAAATACCAGCAAATACTTCTTTATAAAAGGCTAATTTGCAAGGGTTTTAAATAACTTTAAACTGATTTCCACCATTTAAAATAAAACTTGGGGTGCAATGGAGTTTTATTTCATAAGCTAAAAGGGAAATTCATTTTCAGTTTACTTGGTGGGGGTTTAATTGCCACTGAGACGAATGCGTCCTGCTCCTTGCTGCCTTTGTAGACCTATAATAGGATTTAACTGGCTTCTTTTTCAAGTAGAAGTAAACTTATCTTTACAGCTCTTGACATCACATTGCAGTTCTGAATTCACATCCAATTCAAAGGCAAAGGATGTGTTTCCACTATTAAATTTAGGCATCTAATACCAGTGTTCCTGGGGCCTTCTGATGTGCTGAACTCAAGTGCTCTGAACCAAAAAGCTTCATTAGAGTTCATATCATTCCTATTAATGATGAGCATGAATGTTGAATGAATGTTCTCTGGAGAACCTCTTCCCATCATATCCACATGGGGGGAAGGCTGAAACACTTTCAGTTTTTTTCATTTCATTTAGGTTCAGGAGATATTTTTTGCCAAAATGAAGCATCAATGATTTCATTTAGAGACAATCAAAGTAACTATTTTCTAACCTGCAGCTATTTCAGTTATTTTAACCCCTTTCCCCCCAAAGCATAAAAGAAAATGTACGTGCATATACTGTTTCTCTGTCTGAGTTTTCTGACTCTTCTGTGAATTTACTTACTATTCCAGATTATATAAACGTGATTTTTAAACTAATGAACAGGTTGTGAGATCTTGCCTGACACAGGTAGTGAAGGCTACAAATCAGGAGGCAGGGTTCCTCTCTCTCAGCTGAAAAACCACATTTCCCTGACTGCAAAAGCAGGGATACACATCTTTTGTCTCCATGAATGGCAAGGCAGAGTCTCAACCCCTCAGTCTCTTTCTCTGTACAGCTTTTAGAGCAGTTGACACAATAGCTCCAGACCTAAAAGCTACTGTAACACAAATTAATACCAGTTTTCCGCAAACTGCCTAAATATACCTTTTGGCCACAAAACAAATGCACTGCACCAGAGATTTTCACCACTTGTACTGCAATTCCCAAAGTGAAGCAACTTTTTTTTTTTTTTTTTTTTTTGATTTCTTAAAAAAAGAAAAATCACTTCCCTGAAGTCAAANGGTACAAAAAGAAGATAGCATCATCTTGTTCAATGCCAGCTCCTCCGCTAAAATATTCATCACCTAAGTGATACTTCTGTGCTTTTGCAAAGTGTAAAATGCACAAGCTTTGCCATTGGCAAGACTATGTTCTTACTATGTTTAAACCTGTGTAGAGCAGCCATAATTATCTGGAATGGATGGCAAAAAAAAAAAATTACAGTAATTTTTAAGAGACAGCAAGTTTTTACTCAAGCTGTGTACAGAATTTGTTTAAGAGGAAATCAAGAAAATCTCATAACTGAAAAATGCAAGCCTGGGCATCTGAGCTTTCCAAGTGGCTGCTACTTTAAAATAAAATGCAGTCACAATTAATCAAAAGATGAAGTGATATTTATCTTTATTACTTGTTACTGCTGGTACGATTTGTTGTTATTATTCAATTGCTATTTGTTATTATTGCTGTTTATATGGAAATTATGCTCGTGCAGCTGTGCTGCCTATCCACCTCTCAGTCCTTCCAGTTAAGTTTTGAATCCACTGGGAATCCCAAAAGCCTTCCACTGACCATGAGACAAACAGGTCCTAAACTACAGTTCATTTCAGCCTCCTGAGTCATTTTTCTAGATAACAAAGCCATAATGAAGCTTCTTCATAGTCATAACCCCAGCAGTCCTACATAAGAAATCTGCAGGAATAAACTCAAAGTGTTTCACTAGATGGGCCTGTGGATCAAACAAAAAGTTAAGGCAACTTCTGGGAAAAAAAAGAGAGAGGAAAAAAAAAAAGAGTTGATGAGCAGAACCTGGGGATATTAGGTAAAATAATTTATTTCAAATAAAGCATTCTGCTGCATCCTCCTGTCATTCAATACAGGAGGTACAATTTGTCTCATCAGAATGACTCAGCTTTTGGTATTTTTATTTACTGAAAAGCCTGTTAAGTGCTCTGCCACCTCCAGTGATGCAGCAGTTAGGGGGTTCAAATGCCACCACAGATGCCCCACACAAACCCAGATACAGCCAAGGAGATTAAATTCCCGAGCAATTTCGCCTTGAAAGGGCACTGATTTAACCTGCTGCCATTTCTGCTCCTGCCAAGAAATCCTGCTCATTTCAGGCCAATGCTCTGGAGATTCCCAGAGTGAAAACCCTGTGGCTCCAAGATGCAATTTCAAGTATTGCATTAGATCCATGAGATCTAATGAGATCCAAATGACTGCAAAATTGCCTCAGCTCCTCTCTGCTCAGGCACTTAGCCCTGAATCCCACTGTCTGCCCTTGCTTCCAGGGATTCTCCGAGGTTTGATGTGTAGAACTCTTGGCTTTGCCTGGATGCGTAGGAGTGAGGCAGAGCTCGTGGTTTGGTAAGAAGATAAAAGATGAAGAATACTTAGAGGAGGTTTTATTGCTCTTACAACACCTGTTCGTGTATTTCTACACTCTCTGCATATTCTGACCATGAGATTTAGGAACAACAGGAATTCTTATTTCAGGTCAGTTCCACAGCAGCCTTTCTGAACCTGCTTTTATAACTTCACACATAACACGAGGGTTATCTGGGAATATCATTCCAGTTCCCCATGACTTCAAGGATTTAGGGACCTGGCAATGACCTGGATTTTTATTTTTTTTCCTACTGTAGTAAATTAAAGTTGGGGTTCTACTGACAGTTTTGAGTTTGTTTTGCTGACAAGCATTTTGTGGTATTTAGTTGCATCTGGAACACGTGTTCTCTGAACCCTTCTGGACTATGTATCTCTTGCAACTGACTTCAGCTGATGGCCCTGGTGGGCTTTTCTAGCCCTATATGCCTATATTTCTGTTATTTGGTGACTGAGCTTGCCCAGACACCCATTCAGTGAGGCCTTCGTGCTAGAAAAGTCCCTGGAATAAAAAAAAATAAAAACCAATTAAAAAAAAATCTAAAAGCTTTGCAAGAATAATATAGTCATTATGAGCATTAAAAATCTCTAAATGGCAACTACAACTGTAGCTAAACACAACTAACTAAATTAGTCATTAAAAACACAGTATTTCTTTTTGCAAGTAGATTTTTCCTTTCAAATTTTCGAATCAGTCCATCAACACAGAAATTACATGAGATTGCATTTGTGCTAGAAACAACCAACCCAGAGCCTTCATTTGAATTGAATTTTAGGTCTGTGGGATTTTTATTTTATTTCAAAGTATCTTGCTCTGAGACCTATTAAGGCACTCGTTGTTTCAAGGCACAATATTTGATGTTTGTAAAGCGTATTAGGCACTTACATGCTTTATATTAAAAAGGCAATGATTGGCTTCACAAAGCACCATACAAATACCTTTTTAATTGAAATCTTTCCATCTCCCCTGCTTTCAAGTCCCCAAAGGTGCCAAGCTATGAATTTCAATGAGGGCTTTGCAAAACAGTATTTAATTAGTGCTTTTCTGTCAGCCTTTCTTCCATCACCCACCTAACCATTCTTGTTTCTACAGAGACATGCAACAGCAATTTAATATCACACAAAAGGAGCAACAGATAAGAGTCTAAAATGTATCAGTTCAACCTAATTTTGGTATGGCTGTTTTCCAAACCCACATGGAACAGTGTCTGTTTTTACTGTGGAGGTAGCAGACCTTTAGTTATTAAAAAGAAGGGGGAAAAAATTAAAAATAAAAAGAAACTTCTTTTTAGAGGTGTAATTCTGAGGTGAAGTTAAGTTTATGGCAGAGACACATCTTTCCTGGAGGTGAATGGAAGAAGGGGAAATGAATCATGAGATCCCGTGCACGCATCACGTGGAAAACATGAGAATACAAACAAGATAAATGCAATATATATAATTTCTATTGGTGATGCAGAGTACTATTGCAGTGCTTGTCGATGGTGGTGGTTAGGATACAGCAAAATATATGGAATGGAGTATCACAGCAGATTAATGCTGCCTGAACTACACCCTGGAAACCTTAAGTTTAGCTCTTGAACTGAACCATTCAGGTGAATGTTTCCACATGGAGACCTCACACTTATTTCAGCATGACTAACAATTTCTTGCTCCAACGAGGGGTCACAAAGGGAGGAAAAGGGATGCTGACAGCAAATAAGAATGAGGAATTTTGAAAGACGTGATGAACGGATCTTATTCATAATACATCTGTCTTTCATAATACCCCTTCTTTCAGTTACGTTCTTAACCTGACACTAAATACACTCAGAAACCATTTTTCCAATTCTGACGTCAGGCAGAATTGGAAAAGGATGTGGTAGTGTCCAGAAATAAGGATAAAAGCCACGAGGAAAGCTGACAGTATCCCATGAATTGCTCATTGTGGTACACCCTGCTGTCCTCAGCCTTGGCTACAACCTGTGAGTCAGTACCAAGACACTAAATTTGGTAAAGACATAGCAGAGAAGAAAATGAAAGTAGCAGCAAAAGCCACAAGACACCACAGGAGGGTGCTACACACAGTCACTGTATTCTTCTGGCAGGAACAGTTAAAGGCAGCATGACTATGTTTTCCTCAGTTTAAAAGCAGGAGCGAGTCCTTTTCCCTCAGAGCATCTCCGAATGAATCCATTTACGTACAATCAGAGACTCAGAACCAAGGGGCCCCAGTTGTGCCAGCCTGAGATCTGTGCTGGTTGTACAGATGCTGTCACCTGGTGCCCACTGTTGACATCATGACAAGCAAGAATCAGATCAAATGCCCCATCCAGTGCAGAGAGTTTGGTGATTATATCAGTATTTTACTCTGCTTACACTGTGTCGGAGGGTAACTCCCCTCTACCCCAAAACATCAGCAGCTGTTCTCTGCGTGTTTTAATATCAGCATATCTTCAGAAACCTCCAGGATTCTTAGAATGAAACTGCTGTGTGAAGGGATATACACTTTTGTGAATCAGCATATGACAATACACTTTTTGTAAGTACAGATATATTTTGCTGTTTTCTTTCACACTTCCCACTTACTGTTCAGTAGCTAACCAAACCTAGAGCACGGTACTCTACACAACACAACACATTTACCACTAATTACTTTTCACTGAGGCTGTTCACAGCAATTTCAAAGAAAAAGTTCGAACTGCTCATCCCCCTCCTCTCTCAATAACTCAAAGTCAGGTTGCTGTATAGAAGCTGATGAACATAACAAGGGCAGAAAGGATCCCAAGAGGTTGATGCTAAGTCCCTTCCATATCCCAGCGAAGGTAGGAGAGCTCACCACAGTCATCTGATACATCCTGCAGGTCCCTAGAAATAGAACAACTGCATATGCTTTCTTCAAAGTACCTTCTAGTGCAATGGGGGCTCTGCTGTCCAGCTGCCCAAGTAAGTCCAACATACCCTGCCCAGAACCTGCCTCTTCACTGCCCCATCTCAGTGGGGCTTCTGTTCAGAGCCCTTGGGTACAGAATAAAGGACATGCCCACCCACAGGGTTGGCAGAGGAACCACTGGCCTCCTCTTACGTAGGGAAAAGGAAGATAATGTAAGGGGGACTTTCAAGCAAGGATCTGTAATTCTTCCTTTCCACCCCCCCATTTCTTTAACATCACTCATCCTGTTCTCTTCTGTCATTCTCTGATTCCAGCTGAGTTACACATTCCTGAGGCGTTCTTCCTCCTTGTGTTGGGTTTTGATAACTCCCTTAATCACGGAATCATAACTTATCTCTCTTTGGAAGGGACCCCTCAGGATCACTGTGTCCAACTCCAAAATTCATGTAATTCTTGTTGGCCAACAGATACTACACTGACAGATTTCTTCTGTCACAATATCCCTTGCTAAGAGTTACCACTCCAGTTTTCCTCTCTTTTCACCTCCATAGTAGCTCCCACAACTTTGCTTTCTCTACAAACCAGTGTTCATCACTACTGTGAGTTTTAAAATTTGTTTCCAGTACAACCCATGTACGTGCAACCCACAGCGTCCCTGTCTTCCAGCATCTCTGGAGGCGATGGGGTAACTCAACATCCTAGGACCACATCCCTAAAGCACCCTGGGACACTTCAGGATGAAAGGTGCTCCATTAAAAAGCAGGTAACTACCTCAGAAGCAGCACTGTGAGAAAACAGTACATACCAATGCCTTAAAGTAACTTCTGGTCTACTAGTCCACATAGGAATGAAGAGGTAATGCTACAGGACAGAAAGAGGCCCAGAATGCCACGAAATAGTGTGTAGAAACACGTGTTTTCCCAGCTCAAATGCCACTGTCAAAATTTCATTCCCAAGGAGAAATCTGCCGAAGGGATGCACAACTACTCTCCCACCCTCCAAGCTGGAAGCACAGAATTAGGCAAATGTTTTCAGAGAGATCTTCTGCCAGCCTGCACTGGATACCTGTTGCCACTATCACCCTAATTATTCGGCAACTAAATTTTGTCTCCAACACCATCAGGGACACGCCACGGGGAAAACCCATCCATACAATGCTGCTTTCACAGGATAAGGAAATATGGCAACAGTGGCCACCACAGACACTTCTTCTGTAGGGAATAGAGTTTGGACGGGAAGAAAAGGGGAAGATCATCTTTCAGAAGGCGATGCAGAAATACTATTGAGAAGACGAACCATTTTCTGACATACAATTTCATAAATAAAGAAAACAGGCTGCTGGTCACCTTATATCCCACACAAACACTGGAAATGCAAACTTGTCTGGAAAGCAGAAATAGAATGCTATACCCTGGTATGTGCACTAATTCACTAACTGCTCTGTGGCTCCAGTCCAGCAAAACACTTAAGCACATGAATAGTCCCAACAACAAAGGTCTGAAAGACTGCCCATACATTAAAGTAAATTGCAATGTAGGCACAAGCCTCTCCCTTGCTTTCATTAAAACCTGCAAAACCCAGAGAACAAAATCGATGCTGCCTCCCTTGGGTATAGCAAGCAAGGAGTGGGGTCACAGCAGCCACATTCAAGGACAGCTTAGGAAAATGTACTTAAAACATGCATTTGTATTTGTACACACAAATTTTAAATATACATACGTTGGTGGGATAACATATTGATTTCTAAGCAAAAAAAAAAAACAAAACCCCAAACCACAAGCCCCATAGAGGTTTGACCCCCAAAGGGCCATTTAGCCACGAAAAAACTTCCAAACTTTTTGCTGGGGTTGCTTTTATGGTCAGACAGTTTGCCACTCTGTGGAAAGGAAACACCTTGATGTGTTTTCCCTGAATTTTCTTCAGAGGAGGAATCTGAATAAAATGTCAGCCTGAGCCACGCAGCAACCCTGGCTTACACAAATCAAATGTCAGGGTTCAGGAGAGTGTGATGATAACACTTGGTGGGAGCACAGAGGAGAGAGATGAATGAGTCACAGTCTGGGAGGCGACCCGGCAGGGTCTGGGCCAGGGAAAATTGAAAGGTGCTCGGAAAGGATGGATCAGAATAGAGATGATGAATATATTGCCATTTGAGAAAAGTTACCTGCTATCAAGATTCACTCAGACAGCACCATTAAGGCATTAAAAAATATTTTGCTGTTATCTCAGGCAACAAAATCCTTTATTGTTAGAGCAAGAACTTTACCAAAAGGATCATTTTAAAGCACAGTTATAATTTCTGCTTTTACTCTCACTAGTATTTGCATTTCTCCTCTGGCCTCTCTGTTCAAATGCTAAAACCAGCACCCAGCACAGACACACAGCGAGCACATGCAGGAAAACACATCTCCCACAAAGCAGCAAATCTGTCCCATTCCTGTCACAAACAGTTAATTTTTTTTTTTTCTTTCTGGAGCACTCAGCATCAGATTTCACGTGGAGGCACCTGAAATAGCAGCCCTATGTTATTAGGCATTTAAGACCCACCACTATCACCAACACAATGAGTGGAAGTCTAATCTGCAAGCTGTACTTCAGAAATGAATGAAATGTTCACAGGGCAATAGTGGTGTCAAAGTGGAAGGACCTGCTTCTCTCAGAGGTCTAAATGCTCTGCTGGCACATTCAGGGTGAGAAACATCCAGTGTGTACACAAACCACGCTGCTGCTGTCATATCAGCGCTCTTTTCCTGTACATTGAGGCTTATTTGGCACCGCAGAATAGTTTTCTTCACCCTAAACCTGGCAGGTTCTCTTCTGTGCCCAAGTGACTGTCTCAGCACCTGTTTACAGCTCTGCTTCAGTGCTACCTACCTCTTATTACCACAGCAATCATTTGGGAGCAGCAGGCTCTGTAATTGCTGCAAACATATCCTTCGGTACTGAATTGGCTTTAGTCCACTTATCATATGTTGGTTTCTTTCTGGCAGTTTCTTTTTACCCTCCCAAAGTTCTGTGTGGGGCCTGGAGACACCTCTCTCCCACAGTTTAGAGAAACAACTGGCCAGTGTCTTCCACAGAAAGGGAGAAGTTCACCACTGTAGCACAGTTATCCACAATTTTCTCTACCTGCACAGTGGTGCAACCCCAAAGAAATCATCATGGTTTGCTTCCCCTTCTGATTCAGTCTCTGTTGCTGGCAGATGTTCAGAGTCTCGTGATGCCAGTTCAAACTCTACTGAGACTGCTGGGAGGTGGTGGATCTCTGAACCGGTTTGATGAGGCAGGAACCTCATCTCCACTTCAGAGGGAACACTACAGCAGTGACTGGAGCAGCCTTTAGGCCTCCACAGACTCCATGAGCTAACAATGCTGCATTATTTCATCCCAGTCACCACGTCTACACCTGTGTATTCCACTTTCTAAAAAGAGCAAGGAGATGAAGGGTCTGGATGAGCAAAGATGGTGATACATCGGCAGAGCTGCACATGGAAATAAGCACAGCAGGATATCTGGTGTGTAGCCACCTCTGGCTTCAATGATCTTAAGAAAAGAAAGCTGGAGAAAACCCTTTGGAATCCATGGGCTGTTTGCAAGAGGTCAACAGAAGACTGTAAATAGAAAATAGTCAATATTGCTGTGCATGGGGGAACACAGAAAAATAGAATTCTTCTTGATAAGCGTCAGGATTTGATTTCTACACTGTGATGAAAAGCATCAGCTCAACACTGAACACGGATTTTAATTTGGGCAGTATCTGATGGTGGTCAAGGCAAGCAGGAAAAAAATGGCAGTGTTTTTCTGGATCTCATGTCATGTTGGAAAGCAAGGAAATCCTGGTTTTACCTGTAAATAGGACGTGTGGAAGTCCAAAGAGAGGATAAATATGAAACAGGGAAAATGGGATGTCATTCAACACAGCCACACTGCTGACCACAATGTTGCTTTTGAGACAGGTCAACTTTGTATAGCTCAGCACAGAAGTACCTCCACGAAGTGAGTCATAACAAACACCCAGAGGGAAATTGAGGGCTCTGCAGGTGGTTTTAGAGGAAACAAAGAAACAAAAGTATCGTATAAAACATTTAACCAACAGAAATAAACTTGGGAGTGCTTGGAGATACATTTATTTATATTCTGGGTTTGGGCACTTGATAGCTGAGAGCGGGAAGGGACTTTGATGGACATTCAGAAGTGGTACCATTCACACTCAGAGCTGCCTTAAAATACATATCCACAGTCTGGACAACAGGAAAATTCCTTTAGTCATCTAATGCCCCCCTTGCATGAAGTCAACAAGAACAACACAAAAACCACAGAGCTCTCCTGCTCCCAACCAGGGAGGATCCTTCAGATCCTTTTAAAGGATCTAACGACTGAGTATTACAGCCTGTGTTCTTTGGGTTTTATTGTTTTTCTGGCTTTTTGCTCTATCATGGAGCTGTTTCATGGAGCATTTCAGTGAGCTCCTGCCAGGTAATCCACCAGATTAATTCAGAGTTCATTTGGCCAGTAAGTGGTCAGCTCCTCTGAGAGAGAGCACAGGAATGACAGCTCCCTATCTCTCCAAAGTCATGTTTAGATGTACACAGAAAGCCTTTTCAAAACAAATCTCCAGGTAAACATGCTACTCAGGGCTCAAGAGCGAGACACAGATTAGGAAAGTACAAATCCTGCTTTGAAACAGCTCATTACAGGCTGCTTTTTTTTTTTTTTTTTTTATGATCTGTTTTTCAGACTCCTATTAGAGCAGAGTAACTAAACACCCATTAAGTAAGCACTTAGGCCAAATGATAGCTTTTCCTGGGAAGCTTAGAGGGAGCTCTGAAAGCATTTTGCCTAGAGAGATGAGGAGCAGAGACGCAGTCCCGGAGAAGAGGAGGCAGACGGAGCCTGAATGCTGCCCTTTGGCAGAGCTGGCAGCACCCTTTGTATTTTGTTTTCTTTAGCTTGGCCTTTTCCTGCAAAACTCCCCCAACTCTGAAATATTTCACCTAGGAAAGGGGCAAGTCAGAGACACTGCCAGGAAGACACTCCTTCAACCCAGCAAATCAGGGTTCACGTCCGAGCTGTTTCTCGTACCAGTCTCTCCTCCTGCTGTTGGGGTTCGTGGATATTTGTGCTGCAGAGCAATACAACAGCCACCCACAGAGGCACAAGAGGCTGCCCAACCACCACTTCCACGGAGCGCCAAGGACTGTGCCTCCGGGTCCGAATGTTTCAGAGGGTTTTTTTCCTGTGATTTTTTTTTTTTAATATATAATTGTTATTTTTCCAAGAAAATCAGCTACTCCCGAGAACTAAGTTTGGTTCAGTGGAAGAATAAACTTCTGTCAAAAATAGCGTTGGTAACATTTTGGCGACTTGTTCAGGTGGTTGGATTCCACCTCACTTTTCAGAACCTCCCCATTTCCAGAGTCAGTTTGGCTGCCCTTCCCAGCACAAAGGCACAGTGCAGAGTCCCATCAGGCACCCCGAACCTCAGTAAGAAGTCAAGCTGCCTGGCACCATCAGAAACTGTTCACTTTACAACACTGAGCCAACAGAGAACAAAAAGAACAAAAAAAGTGTGGGAAGGAAAGGCGGGAGAGAACAGGATTTGCAAAATGCACCGTTACCCACCCGGCTCCCTGTGCTACACTTTGACCTCCAAACATGTACATCAATCACTGATGTTAAAGTGCGCCAGGGATGAGAGAAGGGAATTAAATAACAGCCCGAAAGAATGGGGGCTCAGGGTATCTGCATTCTGTTCCTAGTAGGAGCACACATAAAAACAGATCCCGAGCTCAACAAAACAGATTTGGTGAGATCAACACATTAAACGGCATGCTCTGTCAAATGAGCCCTTCACAGCTTTTCTGGAAAGTTCCTGTGATTTCTGCAGCCTTCCCGTGTCACTCCAGGCAAATTATTTAACTTTTCTGTCTCCCATATTTGTAAGTCAGAGCACATGGAGTAACAGCTCCTGTTTCAGAGGGGGTTTAGACTCCTGAGGTAGTTTTTGGAAACTCCTGCAGCATCCTCTAGCAAATTAGTGATTAGAAAAGCAAATAACTAGGAGTTCACTTCTGAAGCAGGCAGAATGAGAAACACACAGCAGAAGAACAGTTCCCATCCCTGCTTCCCTGTCTTGGCATTTGTAGCCTTGCAAAGAAATGTCAGCTTAAATAACCAGTTCTCATTACACTAAATACTGGAATGCCAACCCTGATCATGTGGATTCCTGTCAAAAATTAATGTTTTAGCAAGGAGGCTCTTAGTTTTGGCCTGTCTGGTACTTTGCAGTTTGATATGGATTGAAGATAGCAGCTATTATATTATCCTCAGCCCATGTTAACTGTAGGCAGAAAATCTGCCAGCTCTGGTAAATCACCAGTGTAACACAACGCTTGCAGCAAAAGTGGATACTCTGGGCTTACATTGCATGTGCAGTGATTTAGTGAGCTATAAACACAGAGAAGAACTTTTAAAGGAGGTGCTCCATATCAAAGAGGGCCAAAAGTGCTGTTGCTTTTACTCAGAGGTGAATGCTTTATGTTGGAACAAGAGAAGAAAGCTTATCTGCAGCTTCTCGGCACTGATAAGTCAGGCACAGCCTTTTGAAAATGATCAGTCCCACTACGGCATCGTGCACAAAATGCAGGTTAATTGATTTGCTGCAGAGCTCAGTGCTCTTGTCGATGGTGAAACATAGTTCAGAGAGTAACTCCAACAGCACACAGTGCTCCCTGTTACACTTAACACCTCCATTTCTCCATTTTTGGGCTCCTGGGAGAACTGAAGAGTTGAACCCTCGCAGGGGTGTCAGCCTGATGACCTGCGCACGAGTGCAGGGTGGCTTTGCAATCTCAGTATCTGATCCATCCCACCGAGAGAAGAAAGTAAGATTCCAAAGTCATTGCTACAATGGCTATACTGTGGTTTATACAGGAGAGGAGTTACCCAAATGAAAGCAAAACTCTAAGGGAGCAGACACTGAAATGAAATGTCATTAGTGAGCCATGGAATTAAGGAGAGAGAAGGATGGATTTTTGCCTTATGCTGCTTCTCACCTTTCTTTTAATTTTCAATCTATTCTTCTGCACTTCATTCTCCTGAGGCTGGCTGATTTTTTTTCTCCTTTTTTTTCTGTTTACCTGACATACCTTTATCTCATTCCCTTCTCCCTTTGTGCCCCCTCTTAAAAGTATCTCATGGTGCTACTACAGAGTTCCCGCCCTGAAAGACTTCACAGTGATATGAAGCTTAACAAAGCATGTAGGTATTCTTAGGCTCAAAATATACACAGCCATTAAATAAAAGCATCTTCCTTCTTATTGCCATTAACTTCTAAATTATTAGGATATTATATATATCCTAAATTTCAGAGTAGCCTCAGAGCAACCTCAAACATTATTACATGGAACCGAATAATTAACAGAACTCATGAAATGCACACCATACACAGGAGGCTAACAGTATAAATGAACAGGTATTTGGTACTCATATCTTGAATTTCTGCCAGTTTATAACCAAAAAGACATCATGCTATCGTTCTACAGAGTTCCTGCTGGATCACATGTCTGCAAAAGAAAAGCTGAAAAGAGGAACAGGGCCTGCAACATGGTCTGTGCCTGATTTCTCTGCCGAGTAAAAAAATACAATAAAAATACACGGAGAGACCCATAGTGACTACAAAAGATGCTGAGCATCCTTACACAGTATTCAAAGCAGGCCCTGAATTCAGAGAGAGACACACCATAACAAATACAACACTTTCACTTAAATGTATTACTTAAAACAGAGTCCATTTGTCGTGTGCCTCTGTGAATGCAAGCTTTTTTCCCCCCATTACATTCTGGCTTAATATCCTTCCCAGATCTTTCTCACCTGATGTTTCAGTCAACTGGGTGCTGGAGAGGCCTTTAAAAAACACGCCAGTTCTTTTATATGCTATAATCTTGCTATATCCAGAGCAGACAGTATGAACAGAACATTGGTTCACTTCCAGTGCTGTTGAAGGATTGAGTGTGAAAGCCCCCTTTGCATATTTTCTCTTTTGAATTTTTTTTTAAATGTGCTGCTTTCCAGTGTGTTTTCCCATTGGTGTGTGTAGCTTCTCCATCTTGTCAGCACTTCCAGCAGAGCTGCTGAGTTCTAGACTGGTCACTGCCCTTTCTGTCACGCAGTGTGGAGAGATTTTTGGTCTGACTTACAAACCCCCTGCTCCCCCTGACAAGCTGCCTGGCTGTCAGGCTGCTGCAGCTCTTTCCAAGACATACTCCCTTGCATCTCCAGCTTCATTTTCCCCCTTTAGCTTCATCCTTTCCGTGGCAAAAGGCATTAGCAGTGGAGCCATGCAGAAACAACTACCATTAAAGTATTTCAGATTCTTGTTCGTTGAGAAATTAATTGCCTGCATGTCCTAGTTTGTCGCTCAGTCATGTTCCACTCTGCATCTACTTTTACTACTGTTCAAGCAATAAATTCTAGATTACCTACCAGGTGATACTTCCTAGTACATCTAGGCTTTAATTTTTCTACTATTATTTTGTGTTCTGTTTTCTTTTCAAAATATTAAATCTGGTATCTGTTACAGGACAGCTTCTGCACAACACTCCTGGAATTCAATCCCAGATTTCTTGGCAAAATCTGGCAATCTGCTGCTGTTCCTGAGTGTTGGGAGATTTCTCCTTTGAATTTCACTGCACTCCCCATTATTGTGCCCTGCTGATTGGTTTGGTTTACTGGTTAAGTTCAATCCCAGCTGAAGAAAAGCAACAACAGGTATTGGCTACTCAACCAAATTCGGTTTTCCTCCTGAACTAAAACCAATTCAAAGTCCCAGAAAATTTTCAAACACAAGATTTTTCTTTCAGAAGGCAAGTGAGCTACAAGACTAAGGTAGAGTGTGTGGAGGAGTCATCACATTTCGCTGAGTGTAACTGTGATATGGGTCTGAATTGGTCCCTAGGAACTCAACTGAGGCCAGCAACCAACTCTACTTGGCTGTGTTTAACTCTGCAACTTGAGATATATCGAAATTCTCTTTTCATTTCATATCACATAACATCTCCTCACATCCTGGTTTCCACCTGGGCTGCTCTGAGCAACAGGACTGCAGCTACAGGGAATCTGTCCTGCAGTCCCAACAGAGTCTTGGCAAATACTGTCATATTTACACCTCAGTTTTCTCACTACAAAAGGAAGACTGCAGCCTCAGCTCTCAGATGCATTTAGAATTTTTGTAAGCCAGGAGTGATGTGCCTTTGCCTCCAATTCTATGACATCCTAAGCAGTCACCATTTAGGCTGACAATTATTGAAGGCCTTAAAGTGAAAAGCCGAGGGGGAAAAAAAACCAACAAGAACAAAAAAACCCAAAATAACCTCAAAAAACCCCAAAAAACCTACTGACAATTTGGATACTTAAAACTCTGCTTTTGCAATTGAATTTGGATAGACTTAGTTTTATTTGACTAGTGCTTAGAGGGCAGGTACAAAGAGGATGGAAGTAGGGAAAAGATAAAGGGCAACGGGTACAAGTTGCACTGGCAGAGGTTTTATCTCAACATTAAGAAAGGTAATTTTTACAATGAGAACAACCCTTCAGTGGAGCAACCTCCTCAGGGACATAGTAGGCTCCCCACTGATGGTGGTTTTCAAGAAGTGACCAGACAGAGCACTTGACCTTCTCATCTAGACTCCCTCTCCCCCGGAAGGTTGGAAGCCCTTTCCCATCTGGGCTGTTCTATGATCTAGCCCTAAACTAATATTGTTTTTATGTTTCTATAATAATTACTGCTTCCCCTCACAGCTGAAGTCAGGTGAGACTTAAAACTAGTTTTACACCAGTGTACCTTTACTAGTCCTAATCATGGTAAGTCAGTCACATACAAGGGGAGGGAGATCAGGTCTGACAGAAATTACTTTTTACTTAAACCAGGTATTTTCATCTGTTGCATCTTCCCTCCAGGCAAATTAAAAACTCCTCCCATTCCAGAGGAATGGAGAAAGATAACTGTGGTGTCTTCATACAGGCTGCTGGAGTGACTAAGAATCCCACAAACTGAAGTACAGCAATTTTCATGGGTTATACACAGCTTTAAAAGGTTATACATTTCTAACAGGGCACAGTGAGACTTAAAATAGTGTGTGTGTATATATATGTATATATGTATTCTATATTCTGTGAAAGATACTAAATTGAACTTTTTATTCTAGATGTACCATGAGAATGTATAAACAGACAAGTTTCTATTACACTTAGGTCATACTGTGTGCAGGTTTAGGAGAAAGCTTCCCAGATCACGGTATGTTTGTCCAGACAAAACTTATGCAGCCCAAAAGGTTTTCTTATTATATTATCTGAAAGCACATGGATTGATTTGCTTAAAGCTTGCTTTACATATATTCCTCTCCTTTACAATCACATTAGGACTCCAATTAGAAAAGACAAATAGGATTGTTCTGGGAATGGGATGCCTGCACTCAGGGTACCCCTGGTGATGTATGTTCAAGTAGTGGAGTAATTCAACTGGTGACATCATTATGAAAGAGCTTTCATAGCTGAGATGAGAAACCTTGTATTTCATAAAGTCTGGAACAGTGCTGGCAACACCTAATTATTTAAAGTCACCCTTCCACATGAATCTAAATGTGAATAGATTATTGTGCTTTCTGTAGAAAATACACCTCTGTCCTCTAAAGTGCTTTAGTGCAGAAGTTCTGACTCACAATCACTTTCTTGCCCAGAGTCTCACAGGGGATCAGCACCAGAGATGGAATAAAGAATCCCAGAGTCTCAGCTCTAACCCTTCCTGCACTGACTGGGGACCACAATTCCTCCCAGGGAGTCCTAACACATGATTCTGCCGCCACAAAAATCACACTGAACTAAGAAAACAGGTAAAGAATAAAAATAAATCATGGAAAATAGGCAGGAAAAAAAAATTGAACAAAGGTGGCTTTATAATCCTCAGGACCAGAAGAAACTCTGTAGTTTGATGTCGGCTGAACAACGGACTCCTGTGCGACTACTGCAAAATTAACAAGGGTTTAACACATAATCAAGTTTAACAAGTCTCTGTGTATCAGCATGCTCAAGGTAAATCATTTCATAATGCCCCTTAGCCTGTGACAAATGCAAGGCAACGTGGCTTAGCATGTTCCCCTTTCCTCTGGGATTAAACTGACACACTTCTAGTGCAGAAAAGAGACAAGCTGATTTTGAGACTCTGTTTGCAGCACAGTAATTTGCCAAGTTGTGGCAAAATTTGACTTTATATCAAATTCCCTAACTCTGCTAAGAACATAAGGCTAATGGGATAAGGGGAAGTGAAAAAGCATTTCCTTGCCAGATGGGTTTTTAACAGGCTTGAAAATGACAGTGACAACTACGTAAAGAGCTTTTCCACCCCTGGATGAGTCCATCTTAATTTCAGCCTTATAACCTGGTACTTCACCTCTTCTCACCACTCAGAATTACACCTGCCTGTCCAGTTTGGTACCAGCTGTACAAAAACACTGGCAGTGAATGATGAACAGACATAATATAACTTAGGCTTGAGGCAGAGATTCAGGGGATGGAATATGAAGTGACAGAGGTCTTCCCAGCCACAGAACTCCAGAAGGATGTGATCACTCTGACCTTCAGTGGAGATACAGACATAGAGCTAAACTCTGTCTATTTTGCTACGTCTTAAGCCCAATTCAGATTTTTAGCCAACTCTGCTATCATTAGGACTTTAAGGATGTGCCCTGAGGCTTTGCTGAATTAGGGCTTTTGGCTTATCACCAAATTAAGGGAAAATGTGCCGTAACCCACTCACCTGACTCAGTCACAGCTGTAGTGCAGGATCCTAATCTCCACATTTATTAAACACATGCTCCCTCTGGAGCTGGAGATGATACAGTAACAGCTGTTTTATTCTGCTTTCTTTTTAAGTCACGTGGAAACAAACACAACCCCGTCTCTGGTATAATTCAGACCGTGTTCACACCTAGTATTGCAATTAGAGACGTACAAAGATAAACAACTGTTAAGTTCTCCGTATCTTCTACAATCTGTTCTCCCTCCCAGTCTCTCTCCCTGTCATTGCCATCATTACTGTGAGCAAACTAGTCCCAAAATCTGACTCAGCAAAGGGAAATGAAGTTTTATGCAAAAATAAACGAGGCAAGTCATACTGGGCACAGAATCCTCCCAAAAGATAACTAGATAACTGAGACTAAACATAAGAAATCAGTAGGTCTATAAGGAGGACAGTGAAACAAAGCAAATGCTGGGACACCAGGGTTTGCTCTGACTTCCATGTCAGCCTGGCCTCCCATTGGTGTAAAATTAACTTTTCTCAGTGGATCATTAATCCTTTTTGTCCACAGTGTCCTATCATGAACTACCATGTGGCTTTTAACTACAACCTGTAGGTGGGAGCACGGTGGTACAATACACCCCAAAAACTAGGGGGCACAGGGCGTCTCTGGGGGCTGAGAAAATTCACACAGCAGCCAACAGTTTTAGGGAGGGCACCTCACATCACGTCCCTTTTTGCACTAACCAGGCAAAAGAATGGTGTCTTCTGCTCAACCCCCAAGAGAATATCCAGTGCCCTGTTTCAGCTCTGAAACGACCACGTGAACGTGCTGGTGAGCTCCAAGCAGGGGGTCAGCACCAGCCTCGGGACAGGAGAGCTGGGCCGGCACACCGGGCATCCTTAGGCTTGGTACTGCTCCCTCCCTTCTGAACCCATCCCGACTCCAAACGCATCCTAAGCACCTTGCAAGCCTTCTCCCCTTTTCCCAAGGCACAGGAAAACAGGAGGAAAACTGCACAAAGAACCTTGTGGTGCACGGTTTTAGACCGGCTGAGCCCCTGAAGAGACTTCAGGTAACAACAGGGACACAGAGATTCTGTGACTGCACAGGCACTTTTCCCAGACAATCCCGCTGCAATTAATGGATCTGATTATGCACAAAGGCAAGCCAAGGCCTTTGTGTCTCGACTGCAGTGCTGGCTGTGCTCTGCCTCGGTCCACTCCAGCCTTGTTTACCAACAGGGGTACAGGCACAACCCAGCCCTGGGCACAACTAAACATGTTGATGCGTATTTTTGTGTTCCAACAGCTTCTGTGGCAGCATTTACAAGTGAGACATACAACAATAAGTAAACACAGATACCAAAAAAGCCACTTGCTTTCTCACCATGCGTGTTTACTGTTTGCAGTTCAGTCACCTCTGGCAAGTGAAGGAGACCATTTTATCTCAGTTCCTTCCTCCAGCACACCCACCTGATGTATTTCGGGGGGGGATCACGGCACTACAGTGCAATGTTTGCTGTCACTGCAAATTGACACTTTACTTCTGAAAAGTTACAAGCCATTTGTTCATAAAACACTTTGCAATCCCCACTGGTCTATTTGGTAGTTTGCTCAGGTTTTTTTCAGATCTAAAATAATTTTAAGGTGTTGCTTCAAATTAAACATCCATGCCTTACATGACATTTTCTTCGTAAACAAGTTAACACAAGTATATTTTCCCATGCATATTTATTATGTGCACACAGCAGTCAGCCTTCAAATCCACTCCCCCGGTCCCTGGGGCAAACTAGGAATCCTCCTCACCATAAAAACTTACCCTTTTCCCTCTATAAAGAATAAACTTTTGCCTTTAGAGTCTCATTTTTCATTTATTTCATTAGTTTCCATCTCAGATAACTAAATTCTTTTTTATTACAGCTGGGAATTTTTATAATGTGCAAATTGAAATAATGATTGTATCACAATACTCTTCAACTGGTTTTCATTAAGCCTCCAGCTACTATTCCTTGCTTTGTTGGATATCTTTGTGTCAGGATTACTTTACACTGGACAGAAACTTGGACAATTTATGTTGAAAAGAATGACTAAAAGCTTATTAGATAACAACCCTTAAAATGCACTGGTTGATGTAGCTTAATTGCATATTCTTGTCATAAGCAAAACACCTCAATTGCTTAAAACTTAATAACCATGCTAAAAAGTGGACTTATGAGTGAGTGTATTCCAGGGATTTAGAATTCTGAAAAATCAAAATTACTACCTGTCTTTGCAATTCTGTGTAAGCAGACACGCAGTGCCAGAAACACATTTACATTTCTGAGATTTCTTGTCAACAGAGCGACTAAACTCATACTCTGTGCTCAAGTAGGGTTTTCTGGTTCATTTCAGTCCCCTGAAACAGCTCAGAACCATTTGTGTGGCTTGCCGGAATTTACAGCGTGCTTACATTGTTGATCACCAGTCTCATCTCGCTACTTTGTCATCCTGTATTGCCTATTGGGAAATGAGTTTGCTGGAATATATTCCCATTGCTGCCAGGGTCACAGAAGTCTGAATGAACACAGCAGGAGTGCACTTAATTGCAAAGATTTATGGCTATGTTGTTTTCTTTTCTCCCTTTCCACTCAAACTTGTCTTCCATGTCTGACATCTATAGAAAAGGGAGAGCTGCTTGTTCTGGTCAAAACAGCAGCAGACAAGGATCCCGGTTTCGCAGGGATTCCTTATTTCTCCCACTAGTGCACGGGCAACAGAGAAACAGCCTTCTAACCTACCCTAGGCCAGGGTGCTGAACCGAAGAAAAGTGCTGTGTCAGTATAACATCAGCCACGATCAGCCTGCAATGAAGTAAAGAGTTACACAACTGGCAAAAACAACCCACATGACCTGTCTCATCTCCAGAAGTAACATTTGGATTTAGGATGCCATGCTTTCCCAGCTGAAAGACAGGTGAACTGCTACGCAAACAGATGAGAACTTTTTAATTCCTGGAAATTCAGCTGCCATTTGAACATCTGTCTCTGCCTGCCCAAAGAGTCTGCTGTGCAAATCAAGTATAATTTCTGTGTCAAACCAAAGCCTTTTCCATCGCCGTATTTATGGCTCTGCTACAAGCTTGAGTAGCAGAGGAATCAATTAATTCCAACCAACCAGTAAAATGATTTTGGGAGCCCTGGGGATTAAAAAAACAAAACCAAACCAACAAAACTCAAACTTTTGTATCATTACTGATTGGACACAGTGCAGAGGTTACACGCTGGGAACTTACCAATGGAGCGATGGATGCAGGTGTGCTGGTTATCACTCAGAAAAAAGCCCTCTTTGCACTGACATTCATAGCTGCCCATGGTATTTACACAGATCTGCTGGCACCCTCCATTGTTATCCAGACACTCGTCAACATCTAGAAGAGAGAAGGAGAAAGAAATTCAGGATAACCTATGGATTCAGAATATACATCCGGAAGCGCAAGGAAGCCACAAAAAGGCTAATGAAAACTACCCAGATGCCACCAGTTAATCCAAACGAATCCACCACTAATTATTTTTCCTCCATCCCAGGCTTAAAGTTGACATAAAAAACGCAAACAGTGGGGAGGGGAGTCCAGCTACGTCTCCACGTATTGCGAGCTGCAAATTGATTTCCGATGCACAATGAACATTAAGGTCCTAAAAAGGCTGTGACCCCATCTGCCAAGGGCAGCGTTGCACTCTGTCATTCCCACTCCACTTGGAAAGACATACTTCAGGTCTACAGTAATTTTTAGCAGGGGTAGCAGGCAAACACAAAGGGCATTACTGGGTGAAAGGAGTCTTTATAGAGTCCTGGTCCTGAAGAGAACAGCATGTTTCAATTACTGGAGTCATAACCCCCTACTCTGTCAGTTTGTTTAATGTTGTTTAATGAAAAGAAGGCTTCTTAAATTTAAATGTTCCATGTCTGTATTGTCCTTTTAATAGGCAAATACATAAAACCACAAAGGCAGCATTAGCTACTGGCTGGTTTGAGGGTCTCTGCCTATCCCCCATCACTTCCCTTTGCCACAACAGTTGTTATGCCGTTGTATTGAACAGAGACGTCTGTTCCAGCACTGGAAAACCACCGCCACTAAGAGACACCTGACGCACATCCAACCTTGCAACTCTCCTGTTTTGCTCATAAAAGTGAATCATACCTGTTCTCTGGTGGTTTTTTTGTTCGTTTGTTTTTTCTTGTTTGTTTTTGTTCAGGTTTTGTTTTGTTTTGTTCTTTATAAGAGCAACTTGCCACCTGAAAATTCCATGTTTTCCTTTTTTTTTTTTTTCCCCCCCAAATGAAGACTCTTCAGCCAGTTAGTTATTTCACAGTATGTGCCAACACGTTAGCAATTGAGCTGGTGTGTGTTTTGCTTTAATTCCGTTTTTGGAGGGGGCAAAAAACCCACAACAAAGGTAAATCATCCACGACACCCAAAACCTCAGAAGACCTGGCACAGCTCCTGCAGAAACTAATTCCTCCAGGACTGACCACAACACACCAAGGTAAAACCAAGCTGGTTTGCTGGTGCTTCTGCAGGCAAGGCCAGGAAGCTCTGAAAGGCTGCAGAAACTCTGCCAGCAACTAATGCAGGAACGCCAGTGAGTTCCAGCCCCTTGCCTGTTATTTGTGCTGGGGTGCTGCCTGCCCTTCATGTGACACGAATCAGAGCTCTTTCTCACAGAGAAAAAAGCTCCAGGGTGATTACAGTGCCCAGGGAAACCAGGCAGGCTCCTTCTGTCTTCAACTACAGTGCAAGTGTGTAGACAGTCCTCATTTTTTTACTGACCAGGAAACGTTAAGCACTATTGCCTCCAATTTTCTGTATCAAAGTCCTCCCTGCCCTCAGTTCTTACTGTTTTCCAGATCTGAACGTTTTCATAACCCCCATCAGAGAGTCTGGGAGTGCACAGGAAAAGGAGAAGTGAAGACTTTCCTTGCCTACTGCCGCGTAAGAGGGAAAGATAAATAGGTGATCCTAGTCAGACCCTTCCTCTGTCTTCCCAGCCCTGCTGCCCTCTTAGCGCCAACTCAAACCTGCTCCCTTCACAACAGCACACTGGAATCTGGATTCTCCTCTCTGGAAGATCAGCTGAACACTCACCGAAGGAAAAAGCCTCAGTCGGCACATGTACAAACCCCCAAATTATGCTACAAAGTATGTGGCCTTCCCAGAGCTCTGTTTATAGTATCCCAAATAACTCGAACAATTGCCTTCCAGCTCTGATGAATAATCTGAAACAAATGCTATGATTTATAAACATTTTTTTTTTTTCCTGCTCTTGATAGCAAATGCTGGTGGATTTACCACTTCCATAAAGAGACAGCTCAGTTTACCACCAAGCCCCAAATCCATATGCTGGAATAAAATTAGTACAATCGAAACCCTTTAAAAAAGCTTTACTATGAGGAATTTCTGCCAATTGTTTTCAATTAGTTGCCTCAAAATTATTCTAATATGCATTTTTGAAGAGAAGGACTTGAAGAAAGGGCACAGCTGGATTTAGGACTACTATATCCCTATCTCCATACTACATGCCTTCCAATAGGTCTTGGCTTGACAGGGCAGGATTAATATTTCCTCTTCTCAAGCCTCAGTCCTTCTAGGTCAGGCTTTTTGGAGCAGTTTGTATTATTACAGTTCTTAAAAGCAATCTACTGGACATCAATGCCTGGAAAATATTTATTGAATTATTTACTTGCAAAACTTTCTTTCCGAGAAAGTCACTTTATGATCAGTTTATTAGTAACCCAATTTAGAGAAGAGGGTAAAATGGTCTCCTGAAGTTAGGAGACAGAACTCCACAGACTCCAAGAAGCTCAATCTTTGGTAGATCTGTAGGAATAATTCCTTCATGTTTCTGAATTTTTTTCAAAAGCTCACAAAAGAAATAGCTGCCAAGGGGGCTTTTCCTTTCTTCTCTTGTGCAATTCCATTCAATTCAGATCGAGTTACCCAGATGAAGCTGTAAACATCAAGAGTGCAGCAGGGCTGAGACTGAATTTTGGACCAGGTTTTCTAGAGATTAAGTTCCACACAAGCACTGAAATAAGTAGTCAGGTTTTCAATAAAGCTCCAGTTTCAGTGGCTCTATATGTCAAACATGGGTATTGAGTGTTTTGGAAAAACTGAGGGTGGATTCTCAGGAGCTTTGATGGTTGCCACTTTGTGTGACACTTTACATGTCCTGGAGACCTGCACTCCAGGGCCTAACTCTGGACACATGAAAAAAGTTGTTTATGGCATAAAATCCCATCACTCAAACAAGTGAATATACTCCAAGCCCCAACTAAACCCATTTTAAAAACTTTTAAACTGACTGGGTACAAACACAAAGCTCACTTGCTCTAGGATCTACTTTTAATAAACAGGATTTTGGGGTTTTTTAAGAACAAACAGGTGTGTCTGCTTTCATAACCTTTTGCACAAAATCCACTGACCATCCAGGACCAGACTGTCTCTCTGAGGATGTCAGCCTCAAGGCAGCAGGGGCAGGTTTCCAGTCCTTTAAACTGGTCTATGGAAAGTCAAATCCATTCCCTAGGCTACTCATCTGACAAAAGTTTCGGCTTGGCTTCACCACCAAGCGTGATTCCTACAGCACATCATCCACTGCTTACAGGAGAGCTGAGTCTCAAAAGCCTCCTGATGATCCCATGGTGGGAGATTTCACCAAACCTTCAGAATCCAGACCCACAAAAGGACGGGAAAAGATTCCACAGGCTCCAACCCTCATCCTCAAAAAGAGGATGAAGAACTAGGAGAAGGTGAATAAATGTCCTCAAGCCATTCCCTGTAAGGCTCATCACAAAGGACTGCCCTGTGATTACTTTTGCCAAAGACAATCTTCTGGAAAAAAGTTCCCACAGCTCTGAATCAGAAATAAATAGCTCAGATGACACCCAGCACAAGAACTGGGATTGCTTACACAGAATTTAGATCAGAGTGACAAATCCATGCTTCCAGGCAAGTGAGGGCCTGGATCCAGAGTGGCCAAGCATCATCCAGGACAACCAGGAACAGGGGAAGATCCAGCTCAGGGAGAGGCTGGGAAAGGAGAAGTATCTTTCAAAGGAGACTGATAATGGATGCATATATGCATAAATATATAGCTGTATCTATAGATAAGGAGCATTATCCAAATTAATGCAGATCAGAATTTGCATTAAGACCTCTAGCTTTCTGGCCCACTGCCCTCACATAATCAAACCTGTGCTCTGTACCTGGGTGAGATGAGATCCTCTAGATCACTATCAAAGGGTAGGGAATATCACAGCTGATAAAGATGCATGTTTTATTTAATAAATAAACAAATGTTTTCGGTTTCTCATTCCATTTATCTGATGAACTTTCCAAACCAGCTTCACTGGTGTTTCACCCTGACGTGGAGCAGAGCTTCCCGCAGCCTTTGGCCGAAAGAAGCTCTTGTGACAGTGTCCTGCCAGGATACCACGGAGGGGGAAAGGTCTGCTGAGGGTGCCTGAAACCAAAACCACAAGCAGGAAGACACAGAAAAGGAAAGCCCACACAGAGCCAATGCCAAGAACAGCCTGTCTGTTCACTTCCTCCCAGGATCTTCTCTTCCTTCCTTCTGACACTTCCCTTCCACGTCAGCATTTTCATCAACACTTAAGCCCCTCAGAAATCTGAGTCTCGCCTTCAAAGTCTCCAAAGCATTTAGGAACCACAGCACAACGTATTTACTGTAGCATCAAGACTTCTAAAAACAGGACTTTGACTCATGATCCAGGGAGCCCATGCTGGTACTTTTTTTCTCTCATCTACTCTTTGACACTTTTGGAAGAGCTCTCTAAGACGCCTATTTTACCAGTGCAGAACACCGTGACAGAGAGATGAACTGCTGATAGCAACACTGCAGACTTTTCCTCAAACGTTAGCAACAAAACACCACTTGGGATATTTTGCGTTTGTAGGGGAAATGATCAGCAACCACAAACTCAGACAATGTAAGTGCCTGATTCTGGGATTTCCAGTCAGAAAGCTGGCTGAAAATCTCATTGTAAAAAAAAAAAAAA
>VXAY01004465.1:1381584-1419980 GCA_013399855.1 Oxyruncus cristatus
AAAAAAAAAAAAAAAAATCACATTCCTGGATTTACTACAATCATAGTTACACCAAAATAACCTGTAGCCCAGCATCTTTGGCACTTTCCTGTAGCTGATGCTCAAGAGAAGACTGTAGAGATGGGACAGAGCCATTGCAGACATGCTCTTCCAGGTTTCAGCAATCACATACTTATGAACTTTCCTAAATCACTTGCTAGGCCACTGCCCTGCTGGACCTTTCCTGGATGAAGTTCTCTAATCTCTAATGAACCCAACACGATGAGGCAATGACTTCTGCAATTTAACTATGAGTTATATCAAGAAGACAATGCTTTTGGTTATTTCAAACACGCTGCTTCACAGCCTGAATGAAGGCCCCCAAATTCCATTATTGTGAGAACCAGTAAATATTCATTTACTACTTGCCTTTTCTGTATCTTTCTTGATTTTACAACGCCCCCCCCCCTCAGCCTCCTACTGTCTCTCTCATCTGCTCTGAGCCCTGAAGCGCAGCAATACACAGATGAAATAATCACAGAAACCACTCCAATTACTTCAGGATGTCATGCTCAAAACAAAAAGTGCTCCTTTCCAGGAGTTAACCTCCAGTGACAGCAACATTTGGAACACATTCTTCTCACTTCTCTACTCCTCCAAGTACCATGATGCTCTGTTAGAGTGGGTGTCTTGGAAGATGTGATCTCCTGATACCCACGGAAGCCCGAGCAGTAAATGTGGCATGTGGGAGTAGACCAAGAGGTATCAGATCAGAGGCTGCAGGCAGGTGCTCCTGCTGGAATGCTCATACAAGTGCTGACATGCTGGTAGAAGGCAGGGAAGGAGACACTGGATCAGCTGAGAGGGCCATGGAAACGGGAATCATTGCTAATTTGAACTGCTAAACCATCTCTTGTAGCCAAACTTTACATGAGCACACAGAGAGAAACACCAGAAGAGAGAGACATCACTACCTGCGTGCACAGCATTTGTATCTCCAGCAGATCTGAAAGCAGGCTTCACCCAGAATTTAAAAGCTGGGCCCAAATTTTCTACTATTTGCACTATTTGAGGTTAGAATTCTACTTTCTGGCCCCTCCTTTGAGAAACTGAAAAATCTGATGAAGAAAAGGAGAAAGAACAGCCTTGAATCCAATGCTTCACTCATTACCACAATTGCAGAAATATCCATTAGAGCCCCTGCTGAGAAAAGATCCACTTGCAAAAAACACATCCTACAGTAATGAATGTTTACTGAACTAGACATTTAACACCCCCCTAAAACCAACAAAAACCACAAAAAGGGGTGAAAAATTGCCTTTCCCTGAAAAATGAAGCATGTTTTACAGACGGGAAACATAAAGAATGCTCTTGGGTCATGAATACTAAAATTATTCTAAAATGATCAATGAATTGACCCCTGGAACCACTCTTTTCTGATCTACAAAGATACAACACCTAAAATGATGGCCATGATCTGCCCTGGAGAATAATTCTGCCTTTTAATGGGCTACAACCCCCTGTCACCTCAACACCCACTGACTGGGCTTCTTGTTTGCCTGCACAGCTTGAAGAGGAGGCTTAAAATCACTTCTGCAGCTACTTTGTGACACACAGAGGAATTCCTTGCATTTCACACTACACGAACACAGTGTAAATGTGGCTGGCAAAGGACTTTTTTTGCTGTGTAGAGCACAGGAAATATGCTTTAAATGCAATAGCTCAACTCTGCTGCATGTGCTGCCTACCTGAAGTAAACAGCCCCGTGGATGCTCCAGGAGTGTTCCACTGAGTTCAAGTCTCTTGACATCACTTGTTTATTCCTTCCTTAAATGACTGGGCACCACTCTTTGTCCTTCCAAGCCATCAAAATGTTTTTTTTTTTCACAGCTTTGAGCATTTCCAAAAGAAACACCCAAGTCCCTCAATGTGACATCTTCTATCCTCTCATTCCAAGTGGCAAATGCTGCATTAACAGTACTCCATGAACTACTGGAGGGGAGTTAATTACAGGTACAAACAAGCAGCAGTCCTGATCAACTGAAGGAAAAATCTGAGACCACTTCAGTAAATTATCCAGTTTATTACCATCATGTCCCTTGGTTTGCCTTGTCCCTGGGCATCATTAACCGCTGCAGGCTCAAATGAAGCAATATTCTCTATCCTTCTTCTTCCAGGTTAATTACTGCTTATACCTCCTTCCTTTTACTTGTAGACCCTGCCAGCATTAGAAAAATCTGGTTTGGGTTAACTCAGAACTGCCTTTTTAAAAATTTCATCTATTACTACTGTTTTGATTTTTTTTTTCTTGCAAAAGTAGGAAAAAAAAATATTTTGCTGTGGGTCAAGAAAAACATAAAATTTGACATGAAAAGGGAAACAGTATTTTCATCTCAGATCGGGAACATTTTCCAGGTCTATACAACATGAAGCACTTTATTCTGAGCTCTGGTAATAAAGGCCCAGAAAATGTCTGAATTAATGATTTTATTTCTTATCTACCAGGGGACTCTCTAGATTCAGATTCTCGCTCTCCATATGGGTAATACTTGGAATCCATGAAAAGTGGAAGAAATGGGAGAGTCTGACGCACAACCTTCAGCACACTGAAATCAGAATTACAGCCAAAAATATTGGCTTATTCAGGTACGCCGGCTTAGTCAGACACATATCTACTCATTAAACTTTTGGGGAACAGAAAAGTGCTGCAAAATGTTTTGAAACTGCTGAAATTATTCCTGTAGGTCATAACATAACAATTTTCCCGAAAGCACCTCCATTGGTGTAAAGGATTTTATAAACACAGCCTCAGTTTCTGAACAGTTTCAGTTAACGAAGGGTTCATTTGGCACAAAATGTTTGGGCAAAGGGGCACATTATGAAACAAGTTCAGCATTTCCACTCCCCTTAACACAAATAACACAAACAGCAGTATTTAGAACATACATTTTCCCTGATTTCTCTTGACAGAAATACCTGAACACATACTTAAGTGCCGGGAATTATCGACGGAATTATCGACAGAAAAACCTGACTTCAGGAACATCATGATTATGTAAAGCAGGAATGAATTTAATAAGTTTGGGGTTGGCCTGGCAGTGCAAAGCCAACACAAACAAAGAACTCAAAAATAAATCAAAACAAACAACCACCTTAACTCCACCTTCCCAATAAAATTCACCAGAGCTGGATATTCTTTTCCCCAGCACCTGGGAACACATGAACGGACATGTAGCCTGTGTGGAGGGACAAAGTGGACACTTGCTGGAATCTTTCTAGTTGAAGCTCAGCTTCCTACAGTTCTTCTTTGAGTTCTGACTTCAAATTGAAATAATTAAAGCAAGAGTCAGTTCATATCTGGGATATCCATGTTATTTCAGAGCACAAGAATGAGTTTTCATTGTCTTTCGAATCACCTGAGCCAGTGGTTCATTGAGAATTCATAACTCACAGGAGTTCATCCAGTTATTTTTAAAGTGAGTAAAATCAAAGCTCTCAGACTTCCCTAAGATGCTCATACAGGGAATTTCAGAGACTTTTGTAAGTACTGAATTACACTTGGAGGCATACAGACCATCTCAGGCCTACTAAAGAAAGCACAGGCAGTAAATATCGTGACTCCTATCTGGTGTGAGCACAGAAGTTTTGATGTACTGGGATCAGAGTGCTCAGCATCTTAACAAATACCAAATGATTTATCACATCCCAACAATCTAATCCCACTAAATCACTGTCAGGTCCAGAACCCATTCATTCCTCTCTTACTGGTAATTTTTGTGCAGTCTCTGACTAATTTCAGAAGCAGTTTCTTACTTATGTCTTCCAAATAAACAACAGAAATTATTAAATAAATGGAGTTTCTCAACTTTTCGAAACAATTCTGTCCTACAGCACAATAGTGTATGTCTACTCCAGTCTTACTTATGTCATAAAGTACATTTTAATTACAGAAACACAGATGGGATTGCCAGGGTTGGAGATCGTCTAGTCTAACCCCCTGCTCAAGCAGGTTGCACAGGATTGTGACCAGAAAATCATTCTGCTGACTTTTAATGAGTAATTATTATTGCTCTTATTATTTTGATGCTAGCTACAGTCACCAAAAAAGCCATATTAAAACATACTACTGTCAGCTAGTCCACGCCCCTTCCTGCCCCTCTTTTATGCAAAACTACATCTTATGCTCTGATACAACTCCAGTAAGGAATGTGCACACAGGGAGTACTTGGAGATGCTAGAGAAGGAATTGGATGGAAGTCTGAAGGCAGTGGAAAAACAATCCTCTACCTTGGTCCTGTAGTTTGATCCATACTTTTAAATTTGCATGTTGTGCACTGAAGTCAAAAGGATAATGCCAAGATGCAGAAATCCATGGAAAGTATTAGACAGCGAAGGCAGGGAGCTGTGGAAAGCTGAGACCCTAAAATCTGCTCAACAAGGAAATTCACCCCCAGCTTTTCATCTAGCACTCATTTGTACTGGAAAAGAGTCAGGTTTCATCTTATAATACAGTAAGGTACTATGTAGCTGAGAGTCTTTTTGATGGCTGTTTCTTGACTGTATAAATCATAATATTTATCATAAATCATAAATCAGCCCTGCCAAGAACTGGCTGCATTCTAAGCACAGCACAACGACAGTGACTCTCTCTGAAACCAGAGACTTTGCTGCTCTCCACTCTGATGTCTTTTTGTAATCCATGGGAATTCAGTGTTTTCACTGATCTGTGCTATTTCTAGGATTGGAAAAGACGTCATTCCTTAGGGGAGGCTTGAATGGCACACACATCTGACTGGGAAACACACCCGTTCCAGGCTGAAATCCTGCACCCTCAGGTGAATACACATCCTCCCTTTTTTTAAAGTGCTAAACATAATGTGGCTCCCAAAGCTTTGGTTATTTTCAATGCATTTTATAGTTTTTCCTCTCGATATAGGCCAGAATGGTTAGAAATTTGCTATTATGAGAAATTTAAGATGAATTACCAAATGATACAAAACTGACACAAACAAGGCAAAGCAGTAAAGATACAACACAAAACTCTGAGCTTTCTGAACCAAGAACAGGCTTATCAGACCAACTGATTTAACTTACACATATTAACTTCACACTCTAAGCTGATCATTCTTTACTTTCCTGAGTGTTCCATGTAGAGAAATCTTTACTGTGATTGATCACCTCCTCCAGGGAGTAAGTATTTAAAAAAAAAAAAAAAAAGGCTGAGACAACAAGAAGACTTGCAGAAACAAGAGACTGAGATTGATGCTGCTGTCACCCAGCTCCCAGTTTCTTAATTTATTATGACAGTCTGAGAATCTACCTTCATAGTTGACAGAGAGCAAGATTTATTCCACACTTCTGATTATTTCCCCATACCTAACAAAAAACCTTGGGCCCGTGCTGATTTATGCTCTCACTTGTTTCTCACTTCTCAGATCACACTGGCTTAAGAAAGCAAACATACGGCAAATTAACATGTAAAGAAAGTTATGTCTCACTTAAACTCCAGAGATTAACTTGGGGTGACCAAACATTAGAGTAATTTTAAAGGGGGAAACTTTCGGATCCAGAAATAGGAGCAGCAGGCTAAGAAAAGCACTGTGTTCAGATTCCAGCTTCAGAGAGGGCCGGGTATCAGACACCTTTCCATTAACCACAAAGAGAATTCTGTATTTTCATGGGATATTGGAAGATCATCAGAACTGACATATTACAATTCCGTCTTGAAAGAGAGATTTAATTTAGTTCTAGGATCGCCTGCTACCATTTGCACCGTGAAGACTTTCACAAGACACAGGCAATCAAGTAAGCGAAGTAAACATGTATACAGGAGTTGCATGTAAACATCCAATAAAGAATTGTCTGTGGAACATTTACCTCCCAGCCATTCATATTTTCTCAGCGCCCAGTCATCAGTCAGATGAACAGTAATACATGTTCTAAAATACCACAAAGACTGGATACTTTAAATTGCTGTGATGAATCACAGCTGCTGTTATTAGTCTAATGTACAGACCAAACAAGACTGATAAAAACATCTGAAACCAGAAATACGGTAAAAATCACTGGGCTGAAGAAATACATCAGAAATAACTGACTTTCTACTGCATCTGAAAAATAAAGAACTTTTAAAAAGGCATTTAAGTTTTTCATGCTGAAAGAAGGCATTTGTCACTGAAACGCAGTTTGTTGTGCTAATTGCAGCTTGGATTTTTGGGAATGCACTCTCTGCACCTTGTCTGGGCAAGGTTCAGTAGCTTAATTCCTCTGGGCTCCTATTTGCAGGGCTCCCCTCACCCCAAAGTTCTCACTCTGCTCCAAGAAGCACCTAATCACTGCAGGAATACAGAACTCACAAAGGTTTAAAACATACACATACATCTATCGTTAAACCTTGCATTTCAACAGTTTTCATCTAGTCTGTAAATAGATATTTACATTATATACATATAAATGTATAGCTATTTATATTATATACATTCCCATTCCCATCTGGGAATGTGGCCTGGGCCCCTCACAGTTAGAACAGCTCCCAACTCGACCACTGAGCCCTGATCTGACAGTCTGACCTGCCTCTCTTAAGGCATAAAACAACGGCCAAGTCCTGACATCCTGCTCATTTCTAGTGATTCCAGTGAGGAAGAGCTTCAAGATTTACATCATTAACCTCCTCTACAAAAATACCATCCTTTTACATGTGCTCTAACAAAAACGAGGAGTTCTGGAAAGAAGACTATTGGGTGTATTCAACTTCCCTCCATCTGCCGAGGAGCTTGAGATTACCAGCCACGAAAATCTGGAAGGGAATTTATGACTGATAATATTATTAGAGGCCCTGCTAATGTGCTGGAGGACGACAACATTTAACTGTCAGCTCACCTTTCTGGAACTAGGAAATAAGTGCAAGGAAAACCGGAGAAAAAGGCCAAGAAAATGGACCCTTTTTCAGCTTCTCTTTAAAAGATTTTTTTTTTTTAAATTAAACTAAAAAATAACTTTCCAAAAGCTGTTTTATATATAAATATATATATATTTATATTTAGTTTTATATTAAAAATGTTCACATTTAAAAAAATCGATTTGAACTGTTGGGAAACATAAAGAAAAATAAACATCAGTAACAGAAGCATTTGTTTGGAGTTTAAGCAAGCAACACATTGTGCACAGCTGTCTGGAGAAGAAGAAAAATCCAGCTAAAGTAAAAGGAAGACACTGGTCTCTTTAATCACAGCAGTGATTATGCAATGTGGAGTTATGTACCACTTCTTGACATGACACATCTGGGAGCTCTAGCAATGATTTCTCATCCATTTGCAGCTCTCCTCCCACTTCATGCAGGCTGTCAGATTAGGCCACCATCCCACATGCCGGTGTGAACATTCAAACAGCGGGGTAGGAACAGGTAGGTTTGGATTTCTAACTGGTTTGGCTTTATTTTCGGAAGAAAAACATGGAGCACTGCAACATTCACTGAAAGAGGATGAAAGGTATGATGGGATATACATACACTGAAAGGCTGGATGTCATGATCTAAAGGTTGAACTCAGTCTCAGAGGTCTTTTCCAACCTAAATGATTCTGTGATTCTCTGTGTGCATATTCTAATGTTAGTTTTGCCATCTGAGTCAGATTGCAGATTTGTACCACCCAGGCAGGAGTTAAACCAACATGCCAGGGTTAAAACCTCTTCTCTCTTTAAATAAGCCAACAGATATTAAAGGAGCGCTGCAAAACAGGCACTTGGGTTTAGACCCTAATCTCAGACCTTAGGAGAAACGAAATAGTGGGATTTCAAACATGAAGTTTTATACTGATTTGGGATCCATTTTATAACAGGCCTGGTTTGCCTCAGAAGTTTCTCCTTTAGCTGCAGGCTCCCAAATACTGCACTTGCTGCTTTGCTTCACCCACCAGAGCTGGCCAACCAACACCTCTCCTGGAGCAGCTTCCACTGCTCCAGGGAAAGCGCCACCTCTCCTTCCCCACAGGGGGTTCCACATGACTTAGTCACTCTGCCAAGAAATGCAAAGTAGCATCTGAGAACAGACATATAAAAAACTGATGTCCATTATTCAGGCTGGAAAATCAGACCTTCTGCCCCAAGCACACCTCCAAGGTTGTGGACATAACCAGGGCTTTGATACTCCCTTCACAGCTGACACTGTGCTCGTGTCTACCCCACTGAACATCCATGAAACCTATAATGCACACTGGTAACTGCATTTCTGGCTTGATTTATAACCAGAAATTCACTCAGCTGCCCAGGATTCTTCTCCATCAGACACAGGATTAACTGCTGAAGAACCATGATCGAGGCTGAACCACCAGCACCTAATCCTATAGTCATCTGCAGGAGGTCTGACACACGAAGGAATCAACTGAGATGTCATATTATAGGTGTCAGAACTAAGTAATTGCTATTTTTCTGTGAGAGAAACTACAGCTACACAGAATATTTGAAGTAAGAGTGTGTAAGCAGGGATGCAGAAGGGTAAGGATTCCATTTTTGGTGCACACGTTGAGATGCCTCAATCATCCTGTTTGAAGACTAAGAAGTAACTTCATCTGTTTGCCCTAGTTACTCATCTATAAATCAATTAAAATTATACTTTTCCTTACAGAACTTTCTGGGGACAAATCTATTAGTATTTGCAAAGTATTCACGTGTTCCTACATTACAGCAATTAATACTGCAGAAAAACCTAAATAAAATAAATAAGTCTCTGAATACATTAAAATAGACTTTTTCCTCTATGCTGCTTTCTATCTTTTTAGATACTTTCTAAGAACAGTTTGCAACCACCCTGAGCACACTTACTAACGAGAGAAACACAAAAAGCAGAGGACTTCATGGAACCTATCCTTATCCTTAGAAAAAAAAAGAAGAGTTAAGATGAGTGCAGCATGGAAGCAAGAAGGGTTCGTGCAAAAAACCCAAAGCTTATTCCCTATTTAAAAAAACAACTATCACAAGTCAGAGCTAAGGAGATCATAATATCAAACAACTTATATTTTAGGAAGAATTCCCTAACACAACAGTCTGCCTCCAGGAGAAAAGGACACAAGAGAAGAATGTGGAGGACCTGTTATCTGGTTTTCTCAAATAAGAACCAGCAACCATCAGCTTTTTGTTTCTACGTATTTTTCTTGCACACTCTTCACTCCCCGTTTTTTTCCCATTCTCATCAGAGGTAGGTGAATTTCAGAAGGTTTGAAACAGCTGGAATATCAGCTGAGCCCTTTGGCAAGGGAATTTGGGGAGGCAAAGCTCTCTGCTTTCTGATCTGAACAGTCCTGGCACGCTCTTCCACTTTCTCTTTGCAGATGCTGAATAAATTTGTGAGACTCAGTCAGGAATATCAGCAAGAACTGCTTTCAGCACGGTTTCCAGCAAGCTTTTCCTGGATAAA
Source organism: Oxyruncus cristatus (assembly GCA_013399855.1). Lineage (NCBI taxonomy): Eukaryota > Metazoa > Chordata > Aves > Passeriformes > Cotingidae > Oxyruncus > Oxyruncus cristatus. Next base: position 1,390,973 of record VXAY01004465.1, read on the forward strand.
CCCCACGGTTTAGAAATCCATGATAAAATTCAGAACTCCCTTCCTTGGTGATGCTTCAGAGCAACACAGCACATAATAACCTCTCAGGAAGTTCATTTTTTTATACAGTGGGGGGAACATTGATGTGAGATGGTGAGAATCTTTCAGGAGAAAGGAAAAATAATTCAATGGTCTTTCTGAATTTTCCAGATGGAGTAATCAACTACTGCACTGCCTCATTCCCTTCTGCAGAGACACAAAACCAAACCAGTAAAAATCTGATTCTTGATGACCATTTAATCTTCTTTTTCATCTTCTCTTCCCTACAAGAAAACTAGTCCATTTCCTTCATCTTATCCATTGATATTCCAGCACAGATTTTACCAGATATCTGAGAACAGACTGCAAATCACTACATGGATGGGCAAAGTGTTTGGCAATAATAGGAAGGAGGATCAGTTATGCCATAATTTTTCCTGAAGGGAAGAAGAGAGACAGCATGACCCAACATATGAGAGACACAAAGAAGTAATAATCAATTAATGTCATGGAGAGAAAAAATTATCAAGTGAGAAAGAATATCTGGACCAGCGAACTAATGGTTATAAAAAAATCCCAGGTTGGTATTTCATATAAGAAAAGGGAAAACATATTTCTTGACTGGTTTCAAACCTGTTGGATCAGACCAGATCTGAGTCTGCCTTTCACTGAGCAGAACTTAGAGCAATTTTCGAGAAAGAACTACAGCTATTTCGAGTATTACAGTGCTAAAATAAATTATTTTTAGCTAGACAAGGATCTCACCCTATTTGAATACCCTGTGGTGACATTTCATGCTATATTTGAGAAGTTCCTCAATGAAAAACACCAAATAGAAAGTAAGTCAAGTTCCTGCGAGGACAGTTTGGGGTATTTTTCCAGTACAAATTTTAACCATGAATTCTTAACCAAATTACCTCTTCCCAACAAATAAAAAAGGAAGGAGGGAAAGATGGAAGGAGAAAAAAACATTGCTACTAGTCTTGTGCAGCATTCTTTGTCTCCTTAAAATCCACAAAAAATAAGTGGTTTGTCAAAAAGCAGGAACAGGTGGAAAAATGATGGGCTCAACAAAACTTTAATTCCCTTCAATGTCTAATTTCGTGATGGTGAAAGAGAAAATTTCTGGAAGAAGCAAACCCATTTCCAAAATTTTGTAGAAATCCGAACTTAAATTTGCATGTTTTGTTTTCCATTTGAGACCTCACTGCAACCCCTTAAATCCATCTAACTGCACTTAGACATTTCTAGTGTCAAAAAACAAAACCACCCCAAAACCCAAGTGGCTGAGTAGATCTAAATGAAAATATAATTAGAAATTTGACTATCTTTGTAGATTTAACCTCTATGTTTCATGACCAGAGAGCAGGTCCAAAAAAATCCCACAGATCTCCTGAATGGCTCATCCTGTACCAGATCACTCCTTTTGCTGTTCATTGTTCAAAAGGTTTTTTCCCCACTACAACGAAAATAATTTGGAATTAGAATAAATAACAGTTTTTCTTTATTTTTAAAATTAATGTCTGGCTGCTCTTTGCATAAGACATACCTCCTGCACAATTAATCATTTGACCACCTCAGACTGAGGCAAATAAATCTATTTAATTCATTCTACAGCACATGAAATTTGGAAGTTTGAGTCAAAAGCCTGTCAATGGTCAGGATGTGTAATTCATATGAACAAATTTAAAGTTTAAAAATGAACACAGTAGGAAATACATCGACTGAAAGGGTAACCAAATCCTTGCTCTGAAATTCTAGTTGTTCCATAGCTTCAGTCAGTGCAGGCTGGGGATACTGGACTTCAGTATTTCTGGTTCAGTGCCTCACTTTTTGACTTTTATTGCAAGTATCTCAGTTTTTACCAAGGTAAAGCTGCTGCCTGACACAGAAAAATATCCCTTTTTCACACTGTCTTATAAACATCACCTTGGAATTAATTTAGGACTGTACCAAAACACTGGTCATTGCATTTATATTGGGAACATTGAGAAAGATAGTTAAATTCCAGTGCTTAGAGACTAAAAATGACCACAAAGTCACCATTTAGCTTACAGGATAAACCCAACCTCTTTAAACCAGAGCACTGGACACGAATCAAAAATACAGATCCCAAAATCCTCACTTGCCCTTTTCACATTCTGTAATTTCTGTTCATACACCGTATCCTAGAAAGGGGAAAAAGGGGAGGGGGAGCTCTAAAGATACGACTGGAATTACAAAACTGGAAGAAGCAGAGCAAACATATTTCAATATATTTAATACATTTAACAGATTACTTTTCTTCTAAAAAGAAGGTCAAACATCCAGCACAGGTTTTGGCCCCCAAGCCTTTCTTTAGCAGTATCAAAGATGGGATACTAAAGACTCGTTTCGATATGCTGGGATTAAGAGTGGCAGCTTTAAGGGGCCGGTCTAAACCAAACTGGGGTCGACAGAAACTTAAATTCAGTGTGATCTGGCTCAGGTCTTTCCCTGAAAACACACCAGGTGACAAAAATGCAGCAAAGAGGTGGGGCCAGAGCCATAAAACGGGATTTTCATTGTCAGAATTCGGTACTCACCGAGGCAGTTGTGGCCATCGTGGGCCAACATGAACCCGTCGTAGCACGTGCACCTGTAGTTGCCCGGGATGTTGATGCACTCATGGACACAACCCCCGTTGTAGAAGTCATTCTCACACTCATCGATGTCTGAAACACAAGGGGAGGAAAGAGCAGCTTTTTAAAATAAAAAAAAAAAGAATGCTAAGAACACAGAAAAATTTCTCCAGTGGTTTTTTTTTTTAATATATGCACGTTCCTGACCTGTCTGCAGAGTCGCTGCCTATTGCATCCAACACGTGCTCAGGGGATCTGAACATACACAACTGAATAGATACAACTGAAATATATATGCACAACTGACCGAATATATACAACTGAAAAGCAGAAAGCCAGTGTATGGAACACTCCTTCCCAAAATAACTGCAGTATCATCACAGTAAACAATGATATGCTGTCAGAAATTAACACCAAACACCTGATTTTGGTACACTTTTTGTATTTAAAATGTGGTGGTGGTGGGGTTGACTTTAAAATAAGCAGACAATGAGTTCAAACACTGACTGTGTTGTAACAAACAACTACCTGAAACATGCTGTTAATGTGGCATGAGAAAAAGGTATGCCTTTTATAACAAAAGATTGCCTCACAAAATAAGCCTCATTGCATTTTTCTGTATTAACCCACATACAGCAAGAACCACAAAAAGTCCAATGTTTTAGAAGATATAATAGGATTTTAATTTTTTTTTTGTACTTTGGCCTGTATCTGAAAGAGTATCATAAACGATGAGAGATGCATTCTGCTTTAACTACAAATCCTGTTACCAAACCCCCAAAACACTTCTTTGCTCATTCTAGAAAATGCAACGTTTTCTTCTTTTTACAGGCTGTATTTTGGCTTACACCTGGAACATCAGTATCACAGTCACTGTTGTGAATCATTCAGTGGTGCACGTCAACCAACCAAAAATACATAAATAATGAAAGATAACCTCACAGCTGGATGACTATCAGGCCTAAATTTGCAGTGTGGTAGACCAAAAACCCCAGCTACTCTCCCTAATTTAGGTAGTGAATGATAAAGAGAAAATTATCTTTTTAGAAAATCAGCTGCTAGTATTATCAGAACATTTCAAATGTGCCTTCCATTGCAGAGGTGTTTGACATACTTCTGAGCTGGGTTTGTGTTCACACAGACTTGGTTTGTGTTCACACAGACTTGCCTTTTTTCTCTCCCCCAGTTTTAAAGTATTCCAGGAAAAGCTTTGCTACCTGGTCTCACACCCAGATTCAACCCCAAAGCAGCCAAGGTAGTTTGGTAAAAACAGCCTCTGATGAAAAGCCAGCTCAGACTCAGTCCCTCAATGCTTTCAGCATTTCTGCACAATCTGTCAGTGCAGGGAAAGCTTCTCCCATTTTTTTTTCCCCCAAGCCTTCCCCCTCATGTTGGTACCTCCCAAAAATCCACCTTAAACTCAGAGTAGTCCAAGGTCTCATCCACTTCCCTCCAGCAGCTCTGCAGCCCCTCTTTTACAATCTCCAAGCAGCTTGAAATTACAAATTTGGCTTTATCTGCAAACCCAATCAGGTATTTCATAACTCAGCATTCAGCACCATGGGTGCTGGAAAGAAGAAGCTGGAGGAAGGATCTTCCCCCAAAAAATATGACCTCCTGCTTAAAGGTAAACCTCATAGTCTTTCAACCACTGCTCTGTTTCAGAGAGTTCCCACCCTTTACTAATAATTTCCATCCATCAATTAATTGGCTTTTCTCAAACAATGAATCAAATAGGTCTATTTGTTTAAATAAGCAATGGGAGAGCCTTCAGAAGGGGCAAAAAAAGTAAAGTCAAAGAAACGTGAAGCCTCTTTTGAATGTCTGCCCCTTAAATAACACTTATTTCTAAAGGTAAGCAGCACAGGGTGATGATGTAATACAGATACCCAAGTTACAGAAAGGGTAATGTAAGAGAGAAATAAACCACAAAAATAACAAAAGGAACAGATTCTTTTCATCTCTTTCTCAGGAGTTCGAGTCACAGTAAATTTTGCAAAAGGATTAGAAAAGTATTTCTCCCTTTTGTGCCCCAATAGCTGCCCCAAACTAGAGGTGGAATCGAACACTCAAACTCTTTTTTAGAGCCATGCTGTGGGTTTTTTGGTGTTTCTTCCCCCTTCAAAGCCACATTGCTGAATAAGAGACTTTCACCTGGCAGGCTGTTTGGAATTTCTACCTCCTGTATTCCTAGCAAAGGAACAAGGGGGTAAGAATGGTGAACCCTTCTAAAAGACCAAACCAAAACGAAACCACAAAAAACCTCCCCACTTCCCTCTAAAGAAAGCAGACAAGAAAACCTCACAAAAAACATTCACAAAGGCTTCAAAGTCCAAATGTTGAACTTTTTTCAAGCTCCTGCTGCCATGAGAAAAGCAATCAAACAGTGTGACCACCACCCCATCTTCTCTTCTCACACACCTGGAGGAAGGTGTATCTTTATTTTTAAAGAGTGCCTCAGTGAAAATGGGGTCCAACTATAATTTATGGACAGAGTATTACACCTGACATGCCAGGATCAGGCTTCCTTAGAAAGCTCAACACAGTGTAAAAGCAACAGCAGTACATTTAAACACATAAAAAACCTGCAAGCTTGCTCTTAATTTTGTCTACTGTAAAACTCAAAATTTCCTTTTGGTTAGGTCATATCCTCTTATTCTTTTTTTCCCTGTAATTGATAGAATTGGGTCTATCAATCTCCAAACACCTCTAACTCAGAAAGCAAACTCTCCCTCCTAAATTTGTAGCTTCAACTATCCTTAACATTTTTAGGAGGTGATCACTCAATAATTGTCTGTCACCGTGAAGGCATTACTGTAACAACAGAAAAAAAAAAGAAATGTTGCCATCCAACTATGAGATTGCCTCAAAGTGAAACATGAAGTTTTATACACATTGGCAAAATACTTCCAAAGTTTTCAATCCAGTAAATTCTGGCCATTCAGACAGGGAACTTGGGCTGTTTAGTGAAGAAACCAATCACCTTAAATTGCAAATGTATTGAAATCTCTAAGAGGAATTAATTTCATATGTTATTACAGTGGCATGAATTACAGGAGTCCTGCAGAAGAATTAGATGCAACAAAATTATTAAGAAGGTGTCATTTATAATAGTGACACAGTCTGGCAAGGACCTATTTGGGCTTAGTGTGTTCTTAGTGCTTAATTTACAATCCCTGTATCTCAACTCGAATTTGTTTTCTTTAAGTGACACAATTCTTTTTGAGTCTGATGGGATGTGTATGTACCTTATCCATGCTGGGGCTGGCTCTTCTTTCATTATTAGAGGTGACACTGAGACTCCCCCAGAAATTGGTTTAGTTTGTGTATTTTGCAACAAAGAGATGGCACTGGCAGAAGTTCTCCCAAGGCCACCCTGCAGAGAAGCAGCTCTTCCAGGAGCACATACAACTCGACTAAGAAATGTTCATAATAAACCCAAGAATCAAACTCTTCTGCTTCCAATATCAGGGTATTCCAGCTCTTTCAGCAGAGAACAGAAGACACATCAGCATGCAATAAGTAATGTCCAAAACAAAAAACAACTGTAAAACAGTGAGGGAAATGCTGGTTCCCACTTTGCCTGAACGTTTTCAGCAGTGGCACAAAATTTACTGTGCGCTCATCATCTTTTCCAAGCAGCAACAGGCTTTGCTAGAAGGTGGCACAGAATCTATGCCAAGGAAGTAAGAAGTCCACCTCCAGCAAAATTCACCCCCACTCATCTCCACAGTTGCAACTCATTGAGTTCCGGGATGTCCCAAAACCATTAGGACACATGTAACAAAATTTGTCAGCGCAGCCACAGACGACTGTGGGGCAGAGCTACTGAAATCAAAGCAAATGCCTGCAGGAGCTGATGAATTTTGGACGAGTGTCACAGCTGAAGTGTCACAGAAGCCTTATGGCATCGACATGCAGAAGGAAGAATGGCTGAGGCCTGAGAGCCCGTGAGCCAAATTCAGCTTTCAGTGTTGAATTCCACAGATTTCCACAGAAAATGGGGAAGTGTGCATTGGCACAGTTTTTATCTTGGCATCTGTCAAGGCCACAGATCCCAACACTCACAATGCAAGAGAAGATGTTCAACATGGGGGGGTGGTGGTGGGGGGGGATTGAGCAAAATCTGAGCCCATTTTAAAGTATTTCTTGACTAGTAGTACAAGGGAGAGATCTGGAGCTAATTTACTAAACAAAAACCTCAATTGACTTTGAAAGGAGTAATTTATGTGCTTGGACATTTTAAAATAAATAGCCAAAGAAAGCTGTCTGCCCACATCAGTTGCTTCTAATTTAGAGAACCACAATCAAAAGTTAGCACGCAGGTATATTCTGCAGATGTGGAATATCTCCTGAAGAAGCTGGATCCACTAAATAGCTAGAAAAATAAATATTAAAATATTTGTAAGTTCATATTTATGGATAAATCCACATATTTCTTCAGCATCTGAAGAAAAAAAAATATTTTGGTGTTCATCCTTATCTAGAAAATACAGTCAAAGAGGCACTATGGAGACATTAAATCAGAAATTAAGTGACATGCACACGGACAAAAATACAAACAAGTTCAAGTCCTGGATCCCAATCAGGTCAGCATCTTAATTCTTCTTAATGACTGGATTTGGAGACTGTAAAAGCCATTAAAATAAGTAAAAATTACACGGGGATCTTCATATCTACTCTGTTTCTTTGGCAGATTCCACATTTAATATACTTCCAGCAGATATACAACACACACCGGGCAACCTGACCCCCTGGCATTTCTATTTCTCAGATTAAGTTGCACTTTCCTCAAGAAGGGAACCAGTTCCAGACCTAAAGGCCGGGATTAAAGCCCATTTTGATTAAGTGCAGGTCAAATTTGCCAGCAGTTCAACTCTCTGGGAAACACTCAACCCAAGCAAGGATACTCAAATGACCAGGTTCTCCAGCAGGGTTTAGCAAGAGCCCATTTCCAAACGTTCAGAAGTACCTCAAGTCCACTCAGCTCTACTCCTAAAGTTTGCAAGAACCGACTCAGCTTGATGTGTGGAGGATCAGGTGGGGAAATGTTATCCACGTCACTCCACCTGACCTGCTGAAACATCACTTCTCTCTCAGTTTTGTGGTATCAGAATTCAGCTTTTGCCACGTTTTATGAAGAAAATGCTTGATATTTTTTATGAAGAAAATATCAAGACTCATCCCGTTTTTCTACTCCAAACAAAACCTTCGCCTCAGAGTAAAGCCCATTTGCAAAAAATCCCCTCCCGTGAAAAGCTTCTTAAATTAAAATCTATCTTTTGTTACATCTGGTTCTTCCTGAGATACTGTCTTGACTCATAAATGTTAACATCTTTGTTCTTTAGATGCTGTGACCTTGGGAACGTTACACTCTAACGGATCAGAGGAACACAGAGTGCGGTTTTTACAGCTTTCCAGTTGCCATGATGTTTTCAAGACCCTTGTGCCAAAGAAAACTGTAAAATTTGATAGCCATTAGGACCAGCCTAAGAGGCAAGGTCAAGGGTGGGCAGGCTGGGAACGTGGGGGAAAAAAAAAAATCAGAACAAGCAGCCTGATGTTTCTCAGTGGAGAAAGAAAAAAGAACAGGTCCAATACATTGTTTAGCACGAGGGGTTTTTCAGTATAAAACCCTTTTCCACCATGGGCACTGCCTCTCCCACGTTTTTCCCATTACTGCATCTACAAAGAACAAACAACAGCAACAACAAAATCAATTTTACAACTTCCTTCAAAAATGTCACAAGCCCCTGTTTTCCAGCATTAAACCAGCAAAAGGAAAATGCCACGGCAGCTCAGTGGAGATGATTTGGATGCAATCTGTGGTATTGTTGTGCTGTTTTTCTGGAAGCCATTTCACACAGTTTCCAGAAAAGCTCCAGTTCTCTGCAGCAGCTTTATTTGTCTCCTTTTCTTCTGTGATGGTTAAGTGCAAAGTTCATCGTGCTTTGCACCTTGTCAAAGTACTTGTCTGAAAAAAGGAGGGGAAAGTGGAATACCAACCAAGCTATGGAGAGGTTCGTGCAGCTGGTTAAACAGCACATACATTCTTTAAAGTATGAACAGTCCCATATTTAAAACTATCCTGCCTGAAAGCATTTAGGATACACTTGAAAGGCAAATGAGACATCACCTCATTTATCACTGGCTGTAGGATATGACTTTACTTTCTATTAATATTTTAATGTGAAGTTTAATATTTGTGCTCTAACCCCAATTACTAACTCATCATTTTAGAGAAAGCACAGAGTCACGTATTGTTGATCCCTACTTTGCCCTGTGTCTGAAGTTTCTTCCTGAGCACAGGAAACATGAATTAAATTTTGAAGTCCCACAGAGGAAGGGTGGCCTTCCAAGAGTCACCTTCATTGCTTGGGGAAAAAAAACACCAGACAAGTTTTTAGACACACAGGTCCTTCTCTAAGGAGGCAATGGAGTGCATGAACTGAGTTTGTCAGCTGCAGAAAACACAGGTGTGTCCAGCACTTGTTATTTTCCAAGTTTCAGTTCATGATCTTCAAGTATTCTGTTCCAGACAGAGAGAGTTAAAGGATCACATCAAAGAGTCACACTTAAAGATTCCAGACACTATCAGGCACCCAGTGCTGTAAGCTGAATTCAGCTGCCTCAGCTCACACAGTGTTGAATGAAACAAGGCAATAGATAATGAAAATCCAAGCTGAATGGCTCTATTTTACATTTTTGGTGAATGACCTTCACATTCTTCATCCACTGATGAGAAATATGGTCTCTGGAGACTCCCTTCCTTCTATTTTTCTAAAATTCACCTTCCCTTCCTCAGTTTCCTGTCTCTGTTCTCTCCCCCGTGCATTTCCCTCCTTACTTAAACTCCTCATTCAAAGAGATAGAAGAACATTTTTAATGGCTGGACATTGATGATCCCATCAAACTGACAAGAGACAAAGGAATGTATCCCTTCATTCATCCTCTCAGGTATTCCTGCTTCGGGGGACATGTACTTTGCCAATGGAAAGTTACCACCGAAGAACAGGAAAATAAACAAGACTTAAAAAACATATATAAAAAAGTAACATATAAGCTGAAAGCTGAGATTTGGTACCGTTTGCCAGCCACCTAAATACTCTCTGCAGTCAGGGGCAGGAATGGAGAGGAGATCAAATAAATCACAGAACTATATCACAGAATATTCTAAGTTGGGGAGGATCCACAAGGATCATCGAGTCCAACGCTTCACTTAGGATCTTACCTTATAGAGGTTTTGACAAGTCTTCCTACTGTATTAACATTAGGTTTATACCGTGGGGGGTTTTTTTGGATGGCTAAAACCTTTGGATAGCTCAAATCATTTATAGGAAAAAGAAATAATTAAGCAGAGTTCTTTCCCTAGGGGACAATATGTTTTCTATTTATGTATCTGAGTATTATCCCTATGTGTCATTTGCCATCTCAGCATCTCAGCCAGCACAATGTAATCTTATCATTCATAGCAAATGCTTTTCTAGACAAATCCCAAATTATTGTTACCCTGCATTAAGCATCTTGAACCCTTGATTGGAGTTCGCTGCGGTTCGACATTTGTCCTAATTGATATTTAAACAGATTGGCTGCAAGTTCTTTGAACTGCAAGTGAGATACCCAAATAAAGATGGATACCTGCAGAGCACAGAGCAGTTTTAGAGTCTGTCTTTATTTAGTGGCTGCCATGCCCGACAAGCTCAAGCAGAGAGATTTCCTGTTCGCAAGCTGTTCTCAATGTGAAACATGACATTTGACAGCATTTTTCCCACCACTTCTAAATCACAGCCATTTCCACCCCAGTTCCCCTCTTCTAATGTAATGGGAAATGTTTGATTACACATCTGATCTTCAAAGTTCTTGGGTGCCTAATGGGGGAGTATTTTTGTGCACCTTACTGGCACAGGGGGTGCGCCTGCATCCTGATGGTAATCATTTCAGCAAGTCCTGGCAGGAGGTTGTTCCCAGACCTTTTAGTTGAAAACTGCACCTATCAATTTGGAGGCAGAGGTTTAAAGGATTGAAATTAGCTCATTGATACAGATATAATTCACCTACTTTTTTTTTCCAGACTCTGCAGGCACCTCATTCTCAGATTCTCCAACCTCCCTTTGTATTTCATTTTTTAAATGTCTGTCCACTGACAAAGGGAAACAATCTCAAGCTCCGATTCTGAAGCAAATCTCTTTATTACCTGTCAGTGAGTGAGTAATAACTTATTTTTGTGGCCCTTGGTGTGGGAGAACAGAAGATTTGTAAACTAAAGGGCTTCCTGTCATCCTGTATCACTTGGTCAAACTTCCTGCTTTGTAAGGGACACATATCAGATATTAATTTACCAGCTCACCTGTTCAGGGTTGCCTTTCATTTCAACATCCACTGAAGTCATGCAGCTGCTTCTAAACATAACACACAGGGAAACCATGAATTTGTGTCCCCTGACAATGCAGACCCAACACTCACCAAGCCCAAGAAACCAACTCTGCCTATTATTTTGTCACCTGCTCCCTAAATGCAGACAAAGTCACATCATCCCTCAACAGCTTCTTCGATGAAGTGAAGGCCTCCCAGCATTTTGGTTTGAGTAACTACGTTTATTTTTGCTGTAAATAGCTTTTCTAACTACAGAAGTGTTTATCTGCACTAGGAAGGTCTACACGATGGTGAAAAAGCTACAGCACGCACAGAATGCACTCAAAAATGGTCATTAAAACTCAGTGAAACGGAAGTTCCCTCACACTTTGTGGCAATTAAAACTCAGAGCACCCTTGGAAGAGGAATGGATTACTATCAGCATGTTTCCTAACTTCCAATATTAATCATTTCACACTACGTTTTTCTTATGCAAGAGATAGTCCTGGGAATTCTTATTTTCCTTCTCTTTTGTGTGGTGTGTACTGATAGTAAGTCCTCTTACAAAATATTTCAGTGCTCCAGCCTAGATACAGATGAATTATAGATAGGTTTTTATATATATATATATATATATATGTATATGTATAATGTTTTCAGGAGAGTGGCAAGTATTGATTTTCTCATGAGCCCCTTGCAGGGCTGTGGGTACTCACCATTTTTAAGAACCAAACTGTAAAAGCAGTTGAGATGGCCCTAAATTAAACCATAAAAGGTTGATATATTCACTTCAAAAAAAGATATGAGAAGATTAAACTGAAGAGAAATCAGATCAAAGATTTACAATACATATTTTTTTAATCTGAGATAGGCTTACAAAAAGCTCAAAGCCATTTTTGTCTGTCATCCTCCAGCTCTCTGCATCATATAAAAGGTAAAAAGGTTACTAGGCTACAGATTTTGTTACCACGCCAGAGTTTAAGATGATCAAGTCACATTTTGCTCCTGTACTGACAAATTGAACTCGTTAGAGATTTGTCTTTCAGAATATCCCCTCTCAGTAAGTTAAGCCACAAGCACTGCCCCAAACTGCTCACAGCTCTAAAAGCTGCCTCCACCAGGAGTCAGGGAATTTGGGCACTGCACAATCAGGAAATGTGGAGCTATTTTCAGGGTGCCAAAACACTTGGCAGCCTCAGAATTCTGGCACAGCCTCTCAGCTCCTTAACAACGATTCTGTCTCCACAATGTGTAAAGTACCTGCCATGCAATTTGCTTGGGTGTGTAGATTGAATGTTTTCCGTGTTTTGAAAGCCTGGCCCTGGCCAGCATCAACAAGCAGCCCTGGCTGTTGTTGTAGTAGATCAATGCGAAATGGTTTTATTTGCAAACAAATCCTGCACTGATGTAATTTTTGGATTCCTGCTATTTCATTCCTGGAGCAAAGAACCCTGTCCTACCGATGCATACTGACAGTTCTGAAATTTTAATCACAGGGAGAGTCCACCAGTTAGGATGCAGGGTCTCCTTAGTCTTCTAAAAGGCCACGCAGAAATTAGTCTTGTGAGCCAGAGCTCTATTTATCACCAGAGACAAACAAGCACAGAGAAAATCTAACCAACAGTGGTAAGCAGCCCTTGGTTTTTAACCTTTGGATGTGTAACCACTGTCCAGCCAGGACAGAGATGGACAGAAAGTGAATATTAATGCAACCCACTGGCTTTTCCTGCCTCGTTACCTTTTACAGACTCTCAAAACATTGCCTGGACTCACTGACCACTAGAGAAGTAAGCAATGGCAGAGCCTCTTGAGCAGGAATTTATGAATTTACACACTTATCTTGTGAGGGTTAGATGAAGCCAGTGCAATCACCTACTTCCCAGCGAGTAAAAATCCAGGAAAAGCGGTAAGGATGAAATCTAAAATTCAAAACCACAATTGCTGACCTGTGAATCATCAAATATTTTCATTTACAAGCTGCGCTTACATCTGATGTTTGGGCAAGAAAGGAAGATGGAGCAAAACAGAAGCAATTTTGGTTTTGCCAAGAAAAATTAGACATTTCTGCTCCAGTGTTCCGATATCTCGTACTGGAAAGTACACACAGCTTCCACTAGTGCTCTTCAGTGGAAAAAGAATGGAAGTGCAGATATGGAAACAGTAATGTGGATATTTGCTGTAGACTGAGGAGTGCCCATGTTCGTGGCCTGGAAATTTTCCTTTGGTAGTTTTCTGTAATTACATATGTTTGTTATATTGGGGAGAACTTTAGGTAGAAAGAACCAAAGAACACCTACAACTCCTGTGCAGTATTCAAATAATACTTTTTCAGAATTATTCACAGAATGCACCATAAAAAGCCAAGCAGTCTACAACTCCAATAGATCTCGTCCCCAACAGTAGAGTGATAAAAGTGGGTAAGTTTATACAAATATTTCTTCAGTCCCGCAAACTTATTCCCAACACTCTCATTTAGATGATTTCTCATGAGAAGCCTTTCACAACAATCCTATTTTATTATGCACAGATAAGCAAAATGCAGCAATATCTTGCCTAAACACTTGATTAACAGCCCAATAAACAGTTTGGGTCGGTTTTTTTTTATTTTTAATTGGACAGCACAGCCAGTATGAGACTGGAGATGAGAGATGTCACTTTTGGAAATGTTCTTGATGAATTCCCCATGCTTCTTCCTCCTTCCCCTCTTTCTAGACAATCCCTCTTCTCGAAATACAATTAATATACACCAGTATAGTCCTAAGATACATAAACAGAGGTCCAGGAGAGAACACACTACAACATCCCTGCTTATCCATTAAAAACAGTGTCCCAAGGCCTGACCATTTAACTCACCCACGAATAACACAGAACTTCACCCTCACTAAAAGACTCAAAAATGAAATAATGGGATTATGGGTGTTTAACCATGGCACCTGGTTTAACACCATAGCCATCTAAAGTCAGGTTAAACATCCAGGTCAAGCTTTTCAAAGCACCTATTAATTTTTCCCAAATGACTTGGGACTCCTTAAGAACTGACATTTAGGAAGGTCTGCCCATCTCCATAACTGGCACAAGTGACTTCTTACAGAATTTACTTCCAAGTCCACACAAAGGTCTAGTAGACTTAATGAAAAGGACTTTTGATTTGTGTTTGGTTTATGGTAGCAGGCAGTTCAGCTGCTGGAATTAAAAGCAATGTGAATTAAATAAAGGTATGATCACACAGTCCAGTAGTGCTTCCTGAGCACGATGCTCCACCAATTATAAAGGGAAAATAAAGCAGTGATCTGTACTACAGAGCCCCATCTTTGGAGAGATGGAGTCCACCCTTTGTCCTCTTCAGACACCCTTGAAACGAAGAGGGTCCCTATCCCAAATGCTCAACACATAGAGCCAGGACCTGCCTCCCTCCCAACACAATAGCCTTCATTTTTACTGAAAGTTAAGTCTCTGAAAGGAGTGCAGTGACCACAATCAACTGTCTGAACACAATTTGAATGTTGAAATAAATTAATTATGAGGCTGTATTATTAATGGCTGTAAGTGCCTGAAAAGCAAATATTTGTATTGATTCACATATTGATTTTGGAACTTTTGACCCCAGAAAACTTTTAAAACAAAGGGCAGCATCAAGTTTTCAAATTACCGCAGGAAAAGTCAAGTAATCCCACCCCCTACCAGTCAAACAATTTTACAACCAGCAGACTGCACGAAACCACATGGAGGAGATATTTTTAATTAAGTGCAATATAAGGAGAATAATGGTTACCCGGATTCAGTCCAAACAATTATTATCAAAAGGGCCATAGCATTTTAAAATAAGCCATTTAAGAAAGGCTCAGTGTTTTAAACATAGGCTGTTTCCGATTATAAAGTAGAGCTTTTAATTAAGATTAGTAAGGCCTAATTCAAGCTATAATTTGGTTCCTTTAGTTAGCAAATGTCTGTTAAAACTGAGCAATTAAGGTTAAATGGGTTGAAGCATTTAAAGCACTCCCTCCTGCTTCAAATACTATAATAGAAAAGACTATGTCAGGGACTAATTCAGACCAGAAGACACGTATTTCCCCTTAAGTTTTTTACTTCCCTGCTGATCATAAAATTTGCTACAGAGGAAACCCTTGCTGAACTAGATTTTCAGTGGAACAAAAAATTGCTACGTGTTTGTATGTTACAGATTATCGTGCACAATTTAACCATAAAATACAAATTCTGTGATTTTATATAGTATAAAGTTTGCTCCTATTATGTTTTTCCCCTTAATTTTATACAGTTTAGTAATAAAAATATGTAGTAAACCTGCCAGTAGCATATTTCTCTCTGTGTTCATACTTGGCATAATTGTCTTCAGCAGTCGTGTGTGTACTTGACAGGTAAAGGCAAAATTATACTATGACTTGTATTCCTTACATAAATGGCCTTTTAAAGCATTCCCACCTCCCCTCCCTTTTCCCAATTTCACAGCTTTTTCCAAGGCTGAAATTCTTCATACCTGGTGTCATCTTTAAGACCAAGACCAGACTCTCGCTGACTTGGGCAATTGTATCATGGAATCCTGCTCAGGATAAAGGTTGATGTTGTCTTCCCAGTGAGGAACAGGCTACAGCAACTACCACCACCAAAATACTTGCCTCAGAAACAGCTAAAAATTATGGCTATTCATAACATCAATATTAATGGTCATCACGGAGAGCCTTTCAGGAGAAGCAATACAGGAACACATTCCAGTAACTTCTTTTTGTGCAACAAAATCCAGTGAAAGCACTTCTGTATTAACTCAAATTATGTCACTGAGCTACTATAGAAAATTAACGCAATTGCTGCTGCTGTCCTGAAGACATTTCTGTGTATTCCCTGTTCAGAATAAATGCTAAAGCTTTTGGGTTTCCTTTCATAAGACCACATGGGATGCAGTCAACTGGTGTTTCTTTTATAATGAACTTCTTGCACTTCCCTCAAGAAAATGATTTTTTAAAAGTATTTCAGAACAGGCAGTGAAAGGATGCAAAGTGCCAGAGGGATAAGAAAGAGAAATACTTTTTATATGCCTTTAGAAGTGACTGTTAACAGAAAACTTGAGCGACAACACCTTAGATTTTACCCACATCACAAAAAAAGTATTTTCCTAGTCAACAACCACAGTATAAACAACTTAATGGGGTTATTTCCATTGTTAAAGTTTTTGAGGGAACTGTAATCTAAAAGTTCTTCCATGCTGAAGCCATAATCTCCTTAAACGTACAACTGCTGCCATTTTCGCACAGTGAAAGAGTCTATAACTAATAAAACAGATTATATCCAACCAAAGCATTTTAGTCTTCAGGTTTTAACCTCAGGCCAACAGGCTATTCCTGTGTTGTACCCATTCCCTGCTCACTCTTACAAGCCAGAACAGTCACAGGGCAGAGAAATCCTCCTGGCAGCCCTCGTTTGTTCCTCGCTCTCTGTTTATATCTACACACTCCAGCCTGAACAGAGGTAAAATCACTCTGCTAGGAATTCAAGCCAAGCAAAAGCCACGGAGTTCCACTTGTGTCTGCCCTCTGGTAGCCAAATAATGCAGGCTGGGCTCCCTCCTGGCTGTGGGTCAGGCTGCAGCAAGCCCTAGCCAGGTTGCCTTTCCCCAGCGAGCCTACGCTCACAAAGCCCTCGGGAAAATCCCACCGCAGCCAGAAACCAGGAGCAATCCGTCTGGAGCACCTGCCTCTGCAGTGCCTGGGACACCAGGACTAAAGGTCAGAAGGACTGGACCACTGTGCGAGCAATAACTGGGCCGGTTTGAGAGGAAAGTGGTGCGGGCAGGGGAAGGACGGGGAAAGAGGAGCTTTGATCGCGTCCATCTTTAGGCACATTGGAATGCACCAGGAAAAAAAAACAAAACAATGGGAATTTCTAAATAAAGTTGGACTTTGGTGCTTTGTAGGTAGAGAAACACGCCGGCACGTCTCCAAGTCACAGTTTTTTGCGGACTCGTTTTCCGAGGAATTTCTGCCAGGAAAGTGCAGAAAGAATAAAGGTACAAACTCCACCCAGCACAGACTGACACCTCCAGGGGTAAAAAGTCAGGTATCAAATTCCTCCCGTGCGTGTGCTGCCGAACAACTGAGATATGGATCACCTACACTCCCTGCTCAGCAAAACAAATACCCACTCACTCCATCCCCTTTTCCCACTGTAACAGGGAGACTGGGAGCTTAGAATGTGACCTCTGCTTCCAGATAATGAAATCAGAACAAAGGCACTTCAGGGCAGTTTCCCCTCTTACAACAGCAAGAGCCAGAACGCACAGCAGTTATGTCCTGTAGGATTTTCAGCAGCGGTATGTCCAACAAATACCTGCTCCTGCTGAGGTCCCCATGCTCTGAAGCACCTTCTGCAGCAACACCATCCCCTCCAATAATCCCCAAATTCGTATTATGCATTGCTCTTTTTTTCCCCACCCTCACTTAAACTTTTGATGTTCTGTGAGCACCATCCCTTGTTAAAGGTAAGGACTGACAGCGGTTCATGCAGACTGAGGCATGGGAATGACGGGAAGCAGCTCAGCAACCTCAAGCTGAGAGAGTAAATGAAAATCAGCTTCCGTATTCTAACAGCTCATCTGCTTAACAAATTGATTATAGGAATCAGAACAATCGGAAAATTGCCTAATCTGTTTAACATTTCTGATTCTTTGGTGGCTGAACTGTAAAACATCATCAGTAGTTGTGAAAACATGGTCTTGAATCTGATATGTGTTGTCTATGGGGCCTACAGCACCAAACTAACTGCTCATGTACTAAGCACTAAGTTCAGGTCTAAAGCAAGATCAAGGTCTTATATCAGCTTGTTAAATGATCCAGATTTTTTTTTTTTTTAACTCATTGGTCCCTGAAGGAAAAACTGTGGCCTTCTACAGGCTCCAGAGAAGCAGCACGGTAAAGTAAAATAATATCTTCAATTTAACAAAGCACTTACACAGACTTAAAGGGTAACAGTTTCTTGAGATCAGGCACTTGAGTACTTCGATGGTTCAAGGCATTTGAACAAAACAATTCTTCAAACAGGTGTAAGTGTATTCCTTTTGCTCAGCATCTTAAATGGGTAGAAAAGTCTTGAAATTTAAGGGGGCCCTTCAGTTTCTTCCAACTCTGCCAAATATTTATGTATGAACTAAGGTTTTTCATGCAAGGTATCTGCTTTGAAGCAGGTCTGCTTTTTTCAGCTGAAATTTTAAACAAATATATACATACTAAAACAAACAAAGGAAAAACTCAAGTAGTTGGCTTTTTTTTTTTTTTTTTTTCCCCTGAAGCAATTATATGGAAATTTCACTGATTTGCTATGTTGAAAAAAATCTCCCCCCTTACTTGGACAGGTTAAATGCTCTCAGATTTTGTTTCCTACAAGGAGTCAGGGAGTTCCCTTTCAGGAGGTTTCTCAGGACAAAAAAAAAAAANTTATTTTTATTTCCTCCAGGAAAAAAAAAAAAAAAAAAAAAAAGATGCTCAAATTACAGCTGAAAATTCACCAAACTAAAACCAGCCACTTAAAAAATCATTACAGAAGAACCCAAACAACATAATAAACTCAAAGCTCAACAGGCACCTGCTGAAATTTATGCACCTGAAGTTTCCAAAACAACCTTCTTGGTAGGTGTTTTTTTTTCCCCCCAGCCTTTCACAACACAATGGCTCCAGAGACTGAACCAGATTAGGAAATCTATTTAACCTTATTCATCACCACCTTCTCCATGCCATGTATCTCAGCCTCTACATCCCAGTTCACTGCCTTTTCAGGGTAGAACTGCTTACAGGGCCAGGCTGGAATCCTTTGTGGTTTTTTCCACTTTTAGGGGTATGATTTGAGTGAGATTCTTCACAGAATAGCCCCACACCAATTGCACCTGTGCAAAAAAAAACCCCAGGATCAGGGAAAAGGAACCTCCTAAATCACTGCAGAGGAAGAATTACTCCTTTTGGGACCAGAATTTATATCCATTTTCCCTACACCTTCCTGCCACGCATCCTCCACTCCAGGACTGCCTGAGGCTTGGTCGAACTTGTAGCTCAGGCTCACAGCTATCCTAGGCTTGGACTAGAAGCCTGGGTACAGAGACTCTATCCACCATCCTCTTCCATGGGTACGCAGTCTGCATCCAACATCCATGATTCCCACGGATGGGATATGGGAATATCCCTCCAGGGTGTCCTGACAGCATGGATGCTGACTAAGAGTGGATGCTACCTGGCTCAAATGCCTCAGAGGAGACAAAATCCACGTGAGTGCAGTCGATCTGGCAAAGGGGGCAGCAGAAGGTCCCATTCCCTAAATCCTCTGCCACCATCTCACCAGAGGCTCCCTGACCCTTGTGGTGCCGTCAGCCTCAGAATGTGTGTTTTAGGAGTGCCCATAACCGAATGGGAGCCAACAAATGATGGCCCACAGCCATGCCAAGGGGTTTGTCCAGCCAGCCACTGAGGAGAGAGCCATGGGAACAGCAGGGAATGTGCTGAGGGACAGGTGAGCTCTGAGCTGGGGATGGGGGCCAGGAAAGAGAAGGCGGGAAAAGGGAAATCTGAGAACTGGTTTGACTTGAAGACAGAACTCAAATGAAAGGAGGAGTAAAGGGTATTCAGGGCTTACAGCTGCCAGTTTTCCAGTCCCAGAAGTCTTGCTGTGGGACACTGGGTAACTCTCTTCCGGAGAGAGGACAGGGGATGGAAAACTGCATAAACTAATGGAAAGTCCACGAGGAGAGGACAAAAGAGAAGTAGGATTTGCAGTAAGGAAGTGACAAGGTTAAAAGAGAGCTGAGTAATAGAATATACAAGACAACACAGCAAAGACTGCAAGGAAAAGGGATTGCACCAGAAGGTGATAGGTGGGAAAACAAGGAAAAATGGACATTGTCTGGCAGATGGATAAAGAATGAAGACAAAAGAAGGACAGTCTCTTACCTCTTGAACTTAGTGCGTTTTATTTATGCCCCTTCAGCTTATTATCATTGTCCTGGTAAATAACTTACACTGTATATCTGGGGGAAAGCAGAAGTTCCTTCTAAATACCAAGTTCACATCACCACAGGAGGCCACCCTGTTGAGACTGATGAAATTTTATGATATTTATAAGTTCCCAGAGTACCCACAGAGCATCCAGCAGACAGGGAGCCTATCAACTATTTAGAGAAGTGTACTTGGAAAAAAAACCCACATATTTTTTCCAAACTGGGAATCACATGTAATGCTGTTGAAGAATGGGGCCATATTTCTAGTGGCATGGATTTGTTTATGCAAAATACAGCGATATTTCTATCCGAGAAGCATTTCTGAAGAGGGCAAAAAATAAAATTGGAGTGAATGTTCTTTTTCCAAGTAAAAATGGAAGATTTCCGAAGTGGACCACCGGGGGAGCTGTTCACTGAAGCAGCATTATGGGCTGGCAGAAAGTAAGAGGCAGGATGGAGTAGGGGAGAAAAGGGAGAGGAGGAAACAATAGGGTGTGTGACACAAGGCGACTGATGGCCCCTTGAGAAGATAAACGGGTCATGTCAGCCCAGCTAAGGGATATTCTGCTTTTATTGGATAAACTACCGAACAAAGTTGGAAAACTAGAGCAATTGGAATAAATAAATAAATAAAATCAAGGCTCAACGCTGACCAAAACAAAAGCTCTATTCACTGAAGAAGCATGAAGGAGGAAAAAAAAAAGTTATCATAAGCTGTTAATTTACTTAGGCTGTAATAAAATTCTGTTTTAATACAGAATGTTCTCTGGAGTATTCTCTTACTTCTTCTCTGCTTCTCCGTCCCCTTAGAAAGCTTGTTCCCTGAAGCAAATCAGAAAACTGGCAAGTCGGAATTGAGTACTAAAAGGTACCAGACAATTTAAAAAAGAAAAAAAAGCACAGATGTAGAAGAATTCAGAATTTAATTCTGGGAAACTCTAAACCAAAAATCATGCATCAAGCTACCCTATAAGTAAGTGGGACCTAAACCAGCATCACAGACTCGTAGCAACAGGTCTCATGCAGAACACAGCCATGGGGGGAGGGTGACATGAAGTTCAATATCGGACATTTATACCACCTGTTAAGGTGTTGTAGCTCTAGAAAGCATCTCCAGTACCTAATATCCACCACAGACCTCGTTCAGGGAAATCAAGGGTGTCCTTAAAGGAATTAATTCACCTTCTAGCAATTAGAAGAATCATCAATCAGGAAGGAGTCACTTAAGCTGCCGTGTTCAGTGGCACCACTGTTACTCTGCAGAGACAGACAGACACAAGTCTCAGCTCCCTAGAGCTGTGCAAGCATCAAGATGCCCAAATTCCAGAAGCCAAAGGACACCCAGCTCTCACACAACACCACTGATGAAGATGGCCCACTTAAGAATGAATTGCTAAGAGTGGCTTGATGGGACAGCACGGAGCTCTCAAAAGAAATGGGATCACTGTTCCATTTAAAAGACATGCAGAAGTCCCTTACTCACTTATCCCTGCAGACAACAGGGGGGCTTTAGTGGGAGATACAGGATCAGGAGCTGGGAAATGACAAGTCTGAGATGACCTGTGCTGTTTCCAGGCTGATTGATTCACAGGGCAGCCCTCTCACAGTATTTGGGTTCATTTTGGAAGGGCATGAGAAGAACACAGCAGGTATTTCAAACACCGCAGTAAAACGAAAATCCAACGTGTCAGACCGTGAATGAGCTTCCAAAGAAAATGAAAGATAAAACAGGTCAACAAATTACAAGAATATTAAGTCAAGCCTGGAGAGACAATCATTATTATTTAAATGAAAGTGATGAGAAGATACATTTTCTGTATGTTTTTCCAATTGCTAAAATTTGTTTAAAACCCTTTAAAAATAGCCCTAGCAAACAGGGAGAAGAAGACACTTGGCTTCACATCCACAAAATTACTGAAGATGGTAACAACTGGTTTATCTGTACAGTTTCTAATTCAAGTGCAATGAGTTATTTTAAACTTCAGTACACTGCTCTAAACACTGTGAGAAGTTTAGATCTTGGCTTAGGGATGTTACTTGCACCTGCAGCATGAAGATAATCCTTGTGGGTCCCTTCCAACTCAGCCTGTTCTGTGAATTGCGTGTGACAGATTCGAGGGTCTCAAATTTGCCCAGGTAAGAAGTTCACTATCCTGCCGTTTCCACAAAATTGGAATTCCTAGTTCAGAAAAGGGCTTTCAGTTGGCACTTTAGAGGTGATCTGTGCAGAACTCAGTGCTCTTCTGTCTGCAGCAACAGGTCACGTAAGAGGCAAAGTCAGGCATCACAGAGCAGCAATGGAAACAACAAAATCTAGGGATATCAATGCAAGGATTTTCCCAGACAACAGCACTGAGTTTTTCCATCCACTGTACACAGAGAAATAGTAGGAACTACAGCAGAAGTCTAGGAGATTAGGAGATGCCTTGCTGGATTGGCTGGACATCTTCCAAAACCTTCCTTCAGCTCAGCAGCCTTTAAATGAGCACTGGGGGTCAGAAAGGACAATCAGTGTGTGTTTCCAAATGGGCATATGAGGAACATAACCTGCTGTGAGGTTGGATGTACCTGTGATTGAGGCAGGAATGGGTTATCTTATTTTAAGATCATGTTTAAAGCCAGTGAGCTGCCATCCCTGGGGTAACCAGGAATAACAGCCCTCATCGCAGGTTACCACGACCCCCTGCCTGTTTATCTGGAATGACTATTTACATCAGGAAAAGGACTACAAATACATCAACACGTGGCAAACTTGCATCACTGGGACTGCACAGGCCCACTGCGCCAGCTGACGAGCAGAGCTGCTGCTGACACAGCACAAATTTCCAACGTGAGCAGGAATTCAGAGATCACCCTCTGAGGGCAGACTCGACCAAGATACTTTGCCATGACATGTGTATGTTGCCCTCAGCAAGAAGTCCATCAAAAAAATTACGAAGCTTCACAGTGGGAATAACAATTAAAAAAAGTACAGCTAAAAATTGTGAACATTTCTGTACCAAAAGTAACATGGTAACACCTGTGTGTGATCAATTATTAGAAGAAGAGTTATGCAAATACTATGAAAGATAGAAGAAAAAAAAGAAAACACTCCTAGAGTAAAATCACAGTCAATATAGGAAATCTCAGAGGAGAGTTTTGCAATCCAGAAGCAGCAGGTCCCAGGGAACGTGTCTTAAGGAAAAATCCCACCCACCCACTCACATCCTCTACACACTGTAGAGAAAGGGTCCTCCACGTAAGGTATAATCCAAAATAAAAAAACAAACTACAGCTAGAGCAACTCACTGGAATTACAGTCACACTGAGGATAAAGGGGGGAAAAAAAACCCATATCAAATAATGTTAACACAGTAACTTGGATATA
The DNA here is from genome assembly GCA_013399855.1 of Oxyruncus cristatus. Taxonomy (NCBI): domain Eukaryota; kingdom Metazoa; phylum Chordata; class Aves; order Passeriformes; family Cotingidae; genus Oxyruncus; species Oxyruncus cristatus. Next base: position 1,414,299 of record VXAY01004465.1, read on the forward strand.
AAACGGGCACAGATAAACATCAATGAAAAATTACACAGAGTATTTCAACCATTAATGAGGTGAGGGTTTGGAGGAGCCAGAGAAGCAGCATTGGAAAAAAAAACCCTTCAAAAACTAGGTTTAAGAGCTAAACCTCTTCATGAACTGCTCAGTGACAGAGTATCCCACAACACCTGACACACATGGTTTTGGAGACAGAGAAGGGCCATCAAGGCACAAGGAATGCCAGGACTCGGAATCCTTTTGAACCCTCTGGAATTTCCACTGCTTCGACACAGTTTTCCAGCTCACAGTTTTACTGAGATACCAGCCTGTGGGGAAGCCAAAAATCAACGCAAAGAAGGCAAGGACAAAGCCTTAGGGAGCATGAAGATCACTGCATTTGAGGTACTGAATAAAATCACAACAGGGAGGATTTCCTGGGTGTGCCAGGGCAAGTGAATCAATTAATTATCAGTTAATGGATTTTATATATCGAATAGAAAGAGAGACTTGAAAGCAATTACTTTTTTAAAGATCACCTGGGTTGGACACATCGTTCTGTCCTGTGAAAAGGCCGGGCAGAGAATTTGTTTTCAAAGGATACGGAACACAAATATTATGGGATATGGGAAAATACCATGGCAATGCTGACCGCAAGGCTTTACAAAGCATAGGAAAAAAAAGAAAAAAGCTATAAAGTGAAATCTACAGAGGGAAGCAGGAGACAGGACACAGGAAGAATGAGGAACTCTTCTCTTTGGAGAAACAACTGTGCTCTGCGGAAAGAAACAGGTCAGCTGGTTCAGGCAACAAGGCTCACCAGAAAATAAAGAAAAAAGGTAAGGCAGATATGTCTGACAAGTCATCCACAATCCTCAGAATCTCTGGAGAAACCCAGGCCAAAGGACATTTTGAGAGAAAAGCGAAGTTTGGACAGAAACTCCCTTCTAAAGGAACTTAACGGATTGTCAAGAAAATGTTTCATTTCCATAAAATTGCTGGTAGAGCTCTCCCCGGGTCCTTAAAGAAATGTCTTATGTATTTCTCCCCACCCTTCAGCTCACAGCACCGAAACATGCACAAAATCCTACCCAAGTGGCTGGGCTCCACATCTACTGCATTGACCTGAAGATCCCATTGTTTAGAAGAACCGTAAGTAAATACACGAGAGCACACAAATATATATTCACATGCCGGACACGTTCCCACAACTATGGAACATCCAAAAAATGTTATTTCCCATACTCCATTCCCTTTCTGCAGAAATGGATTTCAAGTGAACAAAAGCAGTATTTGAGATTGATGTTTAAAATAAACAAACACGGACACGTTTCTAAATTAATTGCAGTGCCTCAGTGTAACCTCAACTAAAATTTGTCAGAATTAATTTGATCATGTAGTATAATTTCTTTAGGCTCACCATACTGCATAAATTGCAGTTCTGCTTGTTTATTAAAACCTGGTTGCATGGGAGAGCCTGGTGAGTTAGTTATTCTATAAAGAATGTTCTTCAGACATGAAGCAATACAGATAGATTGCTACAAACTTAGCTAAAGAGGCACATCATCTCTAAAAATGTTTCCTTTTTCTCACAGGTAACTAGTTTCAGTGATCAAAAGGCTTATTTAGAAAAGCCCAGTTATGAACACTGAGAATCATTTAATGACCCAGCCTCGGTTTTGGCACCACAAAGACCATCCAGTGGATTCCATTTTTGTTAATGAAATAATACTGAATAAATTACCATTATCTTAAAAGGTAATTTTTAATGGCTGATCACTGAAGTTGTCTTGTGACAGAACACTAAATACCCATCATTGAATTTAGCCTGTTTATTTCTGTAGGTTTTGAATACTTAACCTCAAGAGGCAAAATAAACCCATCCTACGTGTACAGCAGGCCTGAGGCAGATCTCACATCTGCCACTGACTCGTGTGACCTTTCCTTTTAATTATGAGCTTTCCCACTCATGAAAAGGACATAAAGATACCCGCCCCACACTGAGGTTACATAACTTCAGTTACTTCGTGCTTCAAAGTAATTTGGGATCAAATTAACAGGTACTACATAACTAATTTTAAAAAAGCTCCAGAGAGGAGGCATTCAAAAGCATTTCAAGCTTTCCACTTATCCAGAAGTTTTGATATTAATTACAAACTTGAGACACACAGCTGATGCAAAATCTTCTGAACTGGCACCATAATATTGCAAAAAAGGTAAGATATCATGCAGAGTGATACCTGGTTTAGACAGCTCGTGTTCATTGACCTGACTAATGCTGAACGTCCACGTAGAATAAGTTGCAGCCTGCCCCAGTTCACTTTACTTATCAGGCTTGTGAGACACTGATTCTATTAGATACGAGTTTGATATCAGACACAGAATTTCCATTATTCTGTACATCACTGCAAAGCGGAATCTTGGTTTTTACTGCTTACGGAGCTCTCCTTTTGTTTTATTTTTACAAAGCCAATGTAAGTCAGGTGAAAAGAAATATGTATATTAAATAAGCATGAGTATAAAAAATGTATATTAAATAAGCATGAGTATAAGCCATGTCTACCATTAAACAGAGCTTAACAACTGAAACATGAATAGTTAAAGCTCAAGGAAGCTCTTGATGTGCAAAACCAACACAACAAGTACCAAAGCTGAGAGTGCTGCAATTTCACAGCTGTCGCCTTGAGTTTCTCCTCAGAGTTCTGGAGCTCTTTCCCTGGAAGGGATGAGGAGAGGAAGAAGGGGTGCTGAATGACTATCCTGTCTGCAAGGAGGAAAATCTGGCTTCCAAATGAACAGCAGCTCAGAGCAGCAAGAGGTGGACAGTAGGAATTTGTCTCTGTCAATTTAAGCCCAAGACAGAAAAATATGACAACCACAGAAATGCTTCATGAGGGCACTTGAACAAACACTTTGGAAGTCCATGGAGAATAATATGTGGTTTCAAATTTTTGTAGACTTCAGCAAAGTCATTTCTAGGTCTTTAATCTTTTTAATGGACTGGCTATAAACATTTTTTTTAAAGTTTCATTCTGCCACAGAAAGAGAGAGACTTGGAAGGAAAATTTTTATACCTGCTAAGCGCCTACAAGTAGGAAAACATAATATTCTTGCATCTTTGATTTGTAGGGCTGTGATTACAATATTCATTCTATTGACCAGAGAATCTCTCTGCTGAGATTCGACAGACAAGATGGGGGACAAAATCTGAAATACGAATGTACACAGTGCCTAGTAAAACACGCCAGGTCTTTCTCAATTACAAGAGGGCATATAAAAGCAAAACAACTTTTTTTAAAGTCTGTATAAGCACAATACTCTGAAATAGTTCCTTTTAAAACAGTGCACCACGGATTAGAAATATATGACCATGACACATTCATAGTGTCAAAGCAAGTTCCAGGGTCCTGGTCGAGGAGCTGCAGAAAAGCACCTACTGTAACTTGCCCGGGGAGAACGGCGGCCAGTCCAGGGGGTGATCCAGGGGACCATCCCATCCCATCCCATCCCATCCCATCCCATCCCATCCCGCGGCCGCGCCCCCGTTTTTTAATTTTAGTTTTCAAAGTAGGCTGGCGGGCACGACGTTTGCCGTGCCGGACAATTAGCAAGAGCAGCAGGGGGATGCTTGCCAATAAACACCCAGATTTGAGGTTAAGCAGCTGTAAATCTGCATTAATCGTTTCAGGAATTCAGCTATTTACAAAAGCTTTTAAAGAGCAAACAAATAAGAGAAGGGAGGGGAGGAGAGATAGGAGAGGAGCCGATCTGTCCGTACCTTCACACTGCTTCCCTTCCCCTTTATAGCCCGGCTTGCAGATGCATTTGTAGGATTTCGGTGTGTTCTGACAGATGGCATCGATGTGACAGTCGTCCGTGGCTTCCGCGCACTCGTCAACATCTGGAAGCACAGAACGAACCCCAAGGGGACAGATAAGGAGGGAGACCTGAGACACAGAACACCGGGGATAGAAACCCCCCTTGGAGCTGTTTCCCTGCCTGCCTTCCCAAAGTCATCCTGGAAACGGGAACATCTGAGGTTAAATAACTGAACCTGCCAACGTGATGTTCTCCTCAGGTCATTTATAAGCACTGCTCCGCCGAGCCACAGGGACTGGCTCTCACATTCCCGCATTAGGAAACCTTTAGACACTAAAAATTAGCTTCTGCTGCATAGGTCTGGTACTGGAGACCTTCATTAAAAAAACAGCGTTTAAATGACCTATAAGAGGATAGAAAAAGACCATTTGCGCGTTCTAGCAAAGAGATTTTCCTAATTTATAAAGATAGACCCTAGTTTAAATAAACTCTGCTGGTTGGGGAATGAGAAAAAGAAATATTTGAACAGCAAAACCACATTAATACTTTTTACTAAGAGGCAAAAAAAAAAAATAAATAAATGGCAGACCATATGAAACTCGGTAAGTCAGTGCGGAGGAAAGCAACCTGCAATAACATCATCTACTTGGACTAAAACTCATTTAGGAGGAAGAAAGTCCCAGCAGCCTCCCTCCCCGGCCCCCGCTCTGGAAAGGGGGCACGCAGACCGCTTGTTTTCAGGGTAGGAAGCCTTTACAAACATTTCAGTGACGGGCACTCGGATTTAAAGAGGATGGGGAGGGAGGAGGATGAGAGAGAGATTTGGTAGTCGTGGGAATGTTAATGAAGTGAACATAGGAGAGGGAAAGAAAAAAAAAGAGAAAAAGAAAAAGCAGCAGCTCTGACCTATTCAGCGGCGGCGTATGCTGTTAAGAGGGGAATATTTCAAGCCCTGCCTAACCCGCCCTGCCCCCCGTAGTCCCCACAGACGGTCCCCGACCAGCTCGTCGGGGCCGCCGGGGAAGGCGATGCCGCGCCCGCCCTGGGGACACCGGGCGGGCAGGGTCGTGTCAACAGCTCACCTCACGGGGATTTCTTCCCCATTTCACGCCAGAGCCACATCTGGGGCTCCCGGGAGGAGACAGACAGGCAGGGAAGTGCTGCCCGGGGGATGGAGCGGAGCACAGCCTCCCCCTTATGCCCAGGAAGGACCGAGGGCACTGGGGGGGTACCGCGAGGGAAGGGAGAAGGGCATCCAGCGAAAGACATGTGCAGCTGGTTTCACGCCCATGAGATTAACAGATCCTCCAAAAAAGGTGCACTAAAGTGAAAACAGCTTTATTGTGAGCTTGAAATCCTAACGCTAATTGTTTCAGAAGTGCTCACTCAGCCATCTCCAGTGATAACACACGGATCCTTCAAAGTCACCGGGGACAGGAGGGGGCTGTTTGGAGAGGGGAGGATAAGCAGACACTGTGGCATGGCACACAGCAGAGAACTTGTCTGGGAGGTGCAGAGCAGGGCGGCCCCGCGGGGCAGCTCTGGGATCCCAGCAAGAGAATTCCCTGGACTCCGTATTGTTGTGGGGGATTTTTTGTCTTTTTAATTTTTTTTTTAAGAAAGAGGGGAACAGCGCACTAAGCGCCGTGATTTTAAGGAGAAACGCCGGGCTGCTGTAATCTGTTCCCTTCTTTCTTGTCCATTCGTTTATTTTAACCGCCGAGCCGGTTCAGATCTAGCCATGATTTACGTGAATTAGCTTAGGGGGTCCAACGGTGTTGCCTAGATCAGGCACAGATTCAGTCAAGCACAAAAAGAAAAGATTTTTTTTTGGGGGGGGGGGGGGGTTGGTTTTTTGGTTGTGTGGTTTTTTTTTTTTTT